>PVKP010015352.1:0-50610 GCA_004027715.1 Plecturocebus donacophilus
CCCCAACTAAGCTATCTTCCCCCTCTGGAATTATTGCCCCCCCAAACTCCCCAAAACCAAACAGGTCTCCCTGCTTTCACCCTTGCTGCCCTGGGGTCTGTTTGCAACACTGCAGCTGGAGTGGTTGAAACATAAGACAGGCCTTGAGTGGCTTCCCACCTCGGCAAAAGCCAGAGTCCTTAACGTGGCCTCGCCTCGCAGCTCCTCTTCTCTCTCGGCTCCAGCACATTTGCCTCCTTGCTGCTTCTAGAACGTACCACACATCTGTCTTGAGACCTGCTGGTTATTGCCTTTGCCTGGACTTTCTTTGCTCAGATAGCTGCAAGGCTTGTTCCCTGTCTTCCTTTTGGTTTCTTTTTATTTTTTAATTTGGGGCAGAGTCTCACTGTCGCCCAAGCCGCAATGCAGTGGCATGATCTTGGGTCATTGCAATCCCCACCTCCCATATTCAAGCAATTCTCCTGCCTCAGCCTCCCGAGTAGCTGGGACTACAGGCACACACCGCCACGCCTGGCTAATTTTTTTGTATTTTAGTAGAGATTGGATTTCACCACATTGCCCAGGCTGGTCTCAAACTCCCAACCTCAAGTAATCCACTTGCCTTGGCCTCCCAAAGAACTGGGATACAGGCATGAGCCACCACACTGGGCCTTTCTCTTTGGTTTCTACTTAGATGTCATCACCTTAGTAGAGGAGCTTCCCGTGAATAGAATTTTTCATCTCCAGCCATCTCTCTCAGTACTGACAATAAGTAGAAAGCAAGCCAACAAGCAGGCCAGTGCTACCTACAAGCGTACATAAGTATCTGCCTGTCCCCCTAACTGACATCAGCTCCAGGCAAGCAGGGCTTTCCCCTCTCTGTTTCAGTCACTGCCATGTCCTCACCTAGAAAAATGTCTAGCACACAGTAGGTACTTAGTGAGTTACTCATTGATTAAGAATCCTGGAAGACCAGGCTGTGTCGTGAAAATAATAGGCAGCCACGAGGATTTACTGCAGGAGAATAGGGAAAGCTCAGCTCTGTGGATTGCCGGACCTAAGTTCTATGGAATCCACCTTTCAAACCTAACAGGCGAGCACCTTGCCAGCTTTCCACTTGAAGCTCCCTCTGTCATTTATTTTGTTGACTTAAAAGCTGTTTTATAAACTCAGCATAATGGTACTTCTTAAGCTTGTAGAAAAAGGGTATTTTTTATCTATTTCTTTCAACACATCCCGTTGCCTCACCTGGAGAGGCCACTCTCCTCTGCAGAGTGAAAGACTATAATGGTGACCATCTAGAAACTAATATTCCAGAAGGAGAGACCCCAAGAAGATGATTACAGTGAACCATGTGTACACTATTCAGAGACGTTACTTCCCCACAGAGAAGGGATGAGTAGTCTATGCTTTGGGGTCTAAGAAAGGCTTCCTGCAGGTGCTGGTACCTGAGTCTGGGGTGGTTCCTTCCGGGTTACCTTACCCTGTCTGTATTGCCTCTGCCTCTTAGGACCTCTGTGCAAAGACTGGCAAGGGTCACCCCCAGTGGCTGTGAAGGAACCTGCTTGTGATTCTAAACAAGGCACAGGACCATCCTACAATAATAATTATTCACCCTAAAATGCCAGTAGTGCCAGTAGACCCTGCTTAGGAAAAAAAAACAGCTTTTGCTTTACAACAGAGGCCCTCTTGTGTGGTGCCAGGCAGCCAGCAGATTTGCTATGCAGGCAGGTTTGGCGTCTGCTTTTTAAAGTATCCAGTTCCTAGATTCCAGAACTAAAATACACATTTGGAAAAGTGATGTCTGTAGAGTTGAGTTCTGGGAGTGCAGGGTTTCTAGCAATTTGACGCTGCTTTGAGCCCAGGTGCAGTCTCAGTGCACTTTTCTCCTTGAACAGGGTGCAGACCAAGTTGGGGGATATTGAGTTCACTTGGTGCCATCTGCCACCATTCACATGCAAAGGACTCTGCTGTGTTGCCTGCGAGCTGGGAGTAATGGTGGTGGGACCGAGGGCTTGCAGACTGACCTGGCTGCTTCTCTGGAATTTCATGCCTGCTGAGTCCCTGCAGTGTGTCCAGATGGCCAATCAGCCTGTTGGGGTGCAGGATGGAGGCCCTGCCCGCATGGAGCTCACTGTCCTGGGTGGGAGTGAAATGAACTCTAGGTGGCAGAAGGAAGTGGTGCGTCGAATTATCAGCTGGGCAGAAACGAGCGGACAGCAGCACCTGCCAGGTGCAGAGCCAGGAACCTCCAGGCCTTTAGTCTGACCACCCGACAGCAGGGGAAGCAGAGGGCGCTGGGCGGCCTTCCTCTCAGAAGAATCTGAGTGGCTGCAGGTGCCCATCAGCACGACACGGGGCTCCTTCCTGCAGAGAAGACCACATCTGACCCGTCGGGCCAGGTGATTAGGGACTGTGACTGTGGCACTGAGTGTGAGGGGAGTCGGCAGGACCCAGGCTGGGGAGGTCCTGGTGGGCAGTGGTGGCAGGCAGCTCACTCAGCCTTACCCATAGCCCAGCCCTGCTCTGAAGGCCACTGGAACCCTTAAAAGGTCTTGCAGACAAGTAATCAGATCAGGCCTACTGTGGGGAGAAGTTCTGTAAGATCTGAGGCAGGGAGGCCAATTAGGAAGCTGCTCAAAGCTGAAGAAGGCGTCACTCGCAGGTCCTCTTTGGGTGGTGCAGCCGTCTCTGGCTCTCACGTTTCCAGCACACGTTCACTAAGCCTCTGTCTTGCCAAGCCATACCCGAAGCCACAGAGCACCAGAATTAAAATCAGTGATTCTCAGGGTTGGGTGGTTTTCCCCACCTCATTTCCCTAAGGGATATCTGGCAGTGTTTGCAGGCACCTTTGTTCCCTGGTATCTGAAGTCAGGGACATTGCCAAACACCCTGCAAGGTACGTGGCAGGATGTACTTTGTCCTTCCACAAAGAACTATCAGGACCCTAAATGCTAGGGGTGCCAACGTTGAAAACTATGGTAAAGCACCTTCAAAGGCACCAGGTTAAGTGCTTCAAAAGGAATGCCCTGGGTGCTCTGGGGATGTGAGGGAGGAGCCAGCTGTGCCACAGAGTAATGGGGACAGCTGCTGGAGAAGCAGCACATTTGAGTTGGGTCTTGAAAGATGAGTAAGAGTTCTCCAGGAGGAGCATGGAGACACACCAGCAGCGGTGGGGAGAGACCCAGCAGGAAACAGCATGTGTACCTAGGTCCTCTCAGCTCCACTGTGGCCTCCTGTGGGTTGCTTTTGGTACATTTCTTGCCCTCTTGGAGGTAAGGGGAGGGATACTGAAGCCATCTTTGAGGTCAGAGAAAAGGTTTAGCCTCACGCTTGGGACTAGCGGAGAGATGGCCCTGCCCAAGAGTGGTTAGAGATGCTTCTTTGGAGTGTGACCTCCACCTTCTGCAAGGCCCTCGTTAGGGACAGCTGTGGACACAGGAAAGGGCCCTCTCTACACCTCTTCACCATCGCAGGGGTTGGTGGACACTCCCTGCCCTGGCGATGTTCTGTTCCTTAGACCTGCAGGTCCTCAGCTTTGGTCCCTTGCTTGTCACTTCTACACATGGGTCGTTCCTGCTCTCCAGGGTCTCACCCAGAGAAAGGCCAGCATCCCACCCCTACCCTCGCCCCACTGTCCAGTCCAGCGCATACCCCTGACACCTTGCGGTCTTTGCTGAGTGCGTTTTGTGCTGGTCTGTGGCTGACGCTTGGTGTGTGTGCCTCTTCTGTTTCCACGCCTGTGAGAGGAAGGAATGTTATGTGGTCCGTGTATGATTTAACCCAAGCTAATTGGCAAAGCGTCTTCAGAAAGTTGTCTGGGCCCTGACAGGTACCTCTGCATTAGTCTTCCTGACTGCCCTGTTGGGTGGGCGCCATCCTTTCTCTTGAGAGGTGAGGATGCTGAAGCTCTAGAAGGTGCTGGGATTTGAACCCTGGCAGCCACCCTCAGGTCTACTTTTACGACTCACCGGTGAGGCCCTGGTGGGCCCTGGGTGGGGTGTAGAAAAGGGAAGACTTAAAAGGGAGGTAGCGGTGTCCTGCTCACACATAGTCCAGTGAGGGATACTGCTGTGTGGGGCCACACGGTGAGTCCCCCCAGGCCTGTTTCAAGGCAGCTGAGGCCGAGCTTGGGGGGCAGGAAGGGAAAGTCATTCAGGGCTTGGCGGCCTGTGGGTGACCACCCCTGCCCTCTGCCAGCTCAAGGAGCTGCCTGCACACAGTCCGGAAGCACACGGTTGGCCAGTGCAGACTTTACTCTGTGTGAAAGAATCTAACATTGGGACCAACCGTAAGGAACAGAACAAAACCACAGGGAGGAGTAAAGGCCACCACAGACAGGCCCTGATTTGCAGTGGTTTGACCTAGGATGGCATGAAGGTAGTGAGCATTCAGTACAGCCCTTGACTCACCGTGGTGTTAGTTACATGCTCATAACCCATGGTGAGTCAGGAGCAGCTGGCCCTGAGTTCAGGTCCTGGCCCTGCAACTTACCAGCTGGGTGGCCTGGGGCACATCGCCCAGTGTCTGCCTTGGTTTCTATGTCACGTGGGATTATGAGGTTACCTTCCTTACAGCGAGTGTTGTGAGGTTTCCGAGAGAATCCACTGACAGGTCCACCTAGAGCCTGGCTGAGAGTGAATAGTGGCTGACGGGGATTTGTTTCTTCATAAACAGCTACCAGGCTCCTGCCAAGTTCTGGTCTTTGGAGGTATTTGGCAGTTGCAGTGGTGAATCAAGTATGAGCCCTGCCCACCGTGGGGTCGATATAGTGCAGAAGGCAGGTGTAGTCCAAGGGGGAAAGTAGTGAGGGTGGTGGGATAGGAGTCAGGGAAGGTAGGGGTTCAGGGTGGGAGAGACCATTTCTAGCTTGGAGCATCAGGGAAGGCTTCTCTGACGAGAGGGCCTTTGCCTGGGTCTTAGAAGATAATTAGGAGAAAGCATGGTGTTGCAGAGGTTTACTTTACATTCCTGCTTTGGAACTTTTAGGTTGTTATTCAGCTTTGGCCTTAGTTGTCACCAGTGGACAGAAGGACCCCGGCCAGTTGTGTTTACACAGGTTAGCTACAGCAGTAACGGCTTTCAGCCTCTGTTGCTTGCAGGAGCTTGGAGTATTTAGAAAGACAGTGTCCTCCCTGGAACCTTGAGGTCACTTGGCATGGGTGGACCATGGAGGACACATGAGGCTTTCTCTGGGGTTCCCAGGGACAGTCGGCAGCTAAAGGAGAGCACAAGAGGCCCCTACGGTAGTGTTGTGTCGTCAGCTGCTGAGATATTTTTTGCTTGAGCAGGTATCTCCAACCTTCTAGTATGTTCCATCCGGTTCACTGTGGACCAGGAGCTGAGATACCAGTGCCAAGCCTTGAGACCCAAGCCCCAGGACCCAGGGTTATCACTGCCTACCTATAAATTGGAGTAGTGACCTCTGACCCCTCCATCACCACCTGAGACTGGGAGGACAGGAATGTAAGAGAGCTTTGGGAGGCTCAGGGCTTGGTAATTGTAATCGATCCTGCCTGGGGCATAGCACAGTGAAATAACTGTCCCTTCTGTGCACTTGTTTGCGTGGACTATGTATTATAGTGAGTCTTAGAGGTGAGACAGAAATTATACAGGTATTGGGGGAAGTTTGTTTAGGTTTTCCATTCAACAGGATTCTCAGAAACAGACTGGCTATTCCTGGGCAGGATGCCTCAGAGCACAGGTGGGAGGTGGGCCTGGTGGGACCTGAGGAGGGTGTGACAGAGCAGAATGACCTCCCAGGGTCAAGTCCAAAACTTCTGCTTCAAATGGGCACCGCCGGGCCTTGAACCAGCCCTCAATGGTGGCATGGCCGGGTGCCCCCACGTGTTGTCACTTGCCAGTGTACATGGGTCCTGGGTCTGCATTGCGTGTGTGACTCCTTGATTGCTGGCTGGTGTCCATCACGTCCTTGGAGGCCCCCTGGCCTCCTCCAGGGGTGGTGGCAGAATTCTGAGGCTTGTCCCGAGGTCTCATCCTAGCCCAAGCTCTGGCCATCACAGACCCTGGCCCCCAGGTGGGGAGGCCACCAGGGAAGGGTTCTGGGGCAGCAAGGTAGAGGGGCTGCACTTGTTCTATCCTTGAGGGTGCGGGTGTGGGTGAGGGGCCGTGGGTTGGGGTAGTTGACCTGAGGAGTGGCTGGCAACATCAGGGAGGCAGCAGGGCAGTGGTGAGTGGGCTGAAGCCTGGGGGCAACTGAGGGGAGCTCAGGAATGTTGGGTTGCAAACTGGGCCATGAGGTACTCAGGGTTGGGATTTGAAGGCCCTCAGTGGAGGGCAGAGATGAATTCCAAAGCCGTTATCGCTGTCCCCAGGAGGAACAGGAAGACTGCATTGAAAATGGTGGAGGTGTAGAGAAGGTGGGTTGGGAGTTGGCAAGGAAAATCGGGCAGGCCTGGGGTAAGGACCAAACGACAGTCTCCCACTGCCGAAGCTGGTCCCGCCTGCAGCAGCGCGAGAAGAAAGCCTGGGAGGAGGGGTGTCCCTGGGTGGACAACTCCAAGACTGATCACAGCAGTCACCCCCAGGCCCCTAGGGAGATGGCAAGATGGAACTTCTGCCCACAGCAGCACTGCAGCTCTTGGAATTGGCTTCCTGCCCTCCCTGTCTCGTATTCTCCATTCCAGAGTTTTTCCCCACATAAACTTGTCAACCCCCAATCTCATTCTTTCCCAAGATGGCAAGAGAGGGAGGAGGCTGGGGAGAGAGGGGCACATGGAGGGTGTCAGGGTGCCATCTCGACCCAGCTGATGGGGAGGGAGCCTCACAGGCCGAGTGACACGTGGAGGTGGGAGGTGTCTTTCTGGCTGTAGTAAGCAGCCTCCCTCTGAGAGCTGAGGAGCTGAGGAGGAGGCTGCTCTGACTCAGACGTAAGTCATTATCTGCAGTTTGGAGTATCTCAGCCCCCACCGCTGACCCAGTTGTATTTAGAATACAAACGAGAGTGAGTGATTCATCAGCTGGCAGGATTCTGGTGCCCTTTGGGGTTTTTACACATAGCCCTGACCATTTAGGGGAAGGAATTTTTAGGAGCAGAACTTCCTCTCATGCCCCTTCCTAGTCATCTTCCATCTCTGGATACCCTCCCCAACCAAGGGCTCGTGGGAACCCCACCCTTTCTAAGGCAGCACGGTCTGGGGAGGAGGTCACCCAGGCTGGGAGAGCCCCTGAGGCGTCGGCCTTGCCATCTGTCAGGTAGGATGGGTGGTGTGCCCCTGTATGTCAGCGTGAGACCCCCTGCCCCAGTATGCTGTGAGTGGACACCAAACAGTGTCATGGAGGGGCTGCCTGTTAATTGGATGGTTTTTTGCTAGGTGCTTTGGGTTGCGATTTGTCAATGTCCTAATATAAAGGACTAATTGAAGTGGGAGAGGGTTGGATTGGGCAGACATTTGATAGATAGCAGGCATCTTAGTTTTATTGAGGTGTAATTTAGATGCAGTTGAATTTGTCAGTATTTAGCGTATGGCTTGGATCTTGACAGAGATTGATACAGACCCGTAACCACCACCCCAGTCATGAGAGAACATTCCTGCCACTCCGGAAGGTGCCCTCTCGACCCCTTCCACCCTCACCCCCAACAGCTGCTTACCTGTTTTCTGTTATGGGTTGCCTTTTCTAAGATTGTCTTTCCTGTGAAGGGAGAGGCAATGTGTAGTCTTTTCTGTCTGGCTTTTTCACTTCACGTAATGTATTGGAGATGGATAGCTGGTTTGAGTGCATTTACACTTTGTTCCTCTTTATTACTAAGCAGTGTGATGTGGAATGCATGTACAGTTGCATGTTTCTCTGTTCACCTGTTGATAGATATTTGGGTGTTTCCCATTTTCAGCCACTGCAAAGAAAGCTTCTGTGAACTTTGCTCACGTGTCTTTTGGTGGACACGTGCTTGCATTTCTCCAGAGTAGATACCTAAGAGTGAGATTGCTATTGTTTTGTGTGAGTAGTGTATGTTGAGGTTTGTAAATAACCTGCCCAATTCTTTTCCAGCTGTACCATTTTGCATTTCCACCAGCAGTGTGTGAACATTCCAGCGTCCCCACCCCTCCATCCTTGCCTGTACTTGGTGAGGTCAATCTTTTGTTTTTATTGATTCTAATGAGTATGGAGCCGTATGCCATTATAGTTTTGAGTTGCATTTCCCAAGACTAATGACACAGTACTTGGTTTCATGTGCTTACTTGTTATTCATAATATCTTTGGATAGACACCTTGATATCATTCTAATTTCACTGGCAAATGATTATCCCAAAATGGATTAATTTATGACAAGTGTCTATTGTATCACTTAATGCTGTATTTAGTCTTAGGGATGAAAGAGAAGGTCTGCGTAAACTTCTTTTTTTCTCCCCAAAACCACTTATTGAGATGGCTAATGACATAAACATCATGTTAAGCAGGTCACAGCACAATTGGAGGAGATGGACAGGAATGTTAGGGACTACAATGTGTGTTGTGCCATCCCTGGGGACCTGTTAAATGATCTGGAAGCACAGAAGAGTGATAGGGATAGCTTGGGCTGTACTCGGAGGCTTCATGGAGGAGGGGACGCTCCTGTTAGGCCTGGTCGGTGAGTAGGTGTCCACAGGCAGGGAGAGGTGCTAGGCAAGGGCACAGCCTGTACAGAGACATGGACCTGAAACAGGGTGGCTGAAGGTGGGCTGGAACTGGGGTATGTGCTTCTCTGGTCTTAGTCTTGTGAGATAGGGGCAGTGTGGGGTTCTTGTGACCTGGAGGCCCCTCTGGTCTTGTGGAGGGGTCTAAGGGAGATGAGGGGTGGGGTGGCAGCAGGTAGGGGCATGCTAGATGTACCCAGGCAGCCTCACTGGAATCTGATATGTCCTAAGCTTTAAGCCAGCAGGAAGCTGACTCTTTCAAAGAGCACTCGGTTTGTGAAAAGCTGACAGCAGGTATCAGAGATTCGATGGCCATGTCTTTATTCCCTCCTGAAAGAAAGCTTCACTGTGGAGACAAATTGAGAGCAGCCCAGTGTATGTCTGTTTCTATTTCACTGAGGCCTCCTGTATGTGTGCATGCGCACTCGTGTGTGTGTGTGTGTGTGTGTGTGTGTGCGCGCGCACACGCGCGCGCAGAGTGGGAGGTGCAGGGATCTACTTTTAGCACATGTTAAAACCTCATTGCTGAAGATGCTTCTAGTCTCAGATGTTGGCCCTGTTTTTGCCACAAAGTCCACCCAGCCTTCGATCTGTGCTATGAAAGGGAGTGGGGAATCGACTTTTCTTTCCAAACCCAGGGTTTTGACAGAGAGGGCTCCCACAGCTTGTCCCGCTCTGCTCCTGCCCAGCACAGCCAGGCGCCATGTTCAGGGTCGGACATTAATTGGCAGCCAGGTGAGCTGGTCCTGAACAGGGCAGGCTTAGCTTGGAAAGAGAACAGAGCACTGGAATGAATGCAGCTTCCTGCAAATGGGAGGAATTAGAACCATGGCTTCTTTCTCTGATGACACTTTTGTGTATGTGTATGTGTTTAACAGGCACATTTGTTCTGTATTATGGAAAGTACAGAAAAGCAGATATGGAAAAACTCACCGACTAAAGAAAATGAATTAAAGTAACATATATTTCTCTCACCCAGAGATAGTTATGCAGGCAAGTAGATACGCTTCTGCAATTTTCTTCATGAAGGTTTTAGCCTCAGCGTTTCTTGGTATACTCTTTGACCCCAAATCTGTTGATGTGGAGAGCTGGAAGCATGGCTGCTTTTCCATTCCTTCTATTCATTCCGGGTCTCCTCCTGCAGAACCCAGCCCTTGCCGACATCTACACGGAGCACGCCCATCAGGTGGTGGTGGCCAAGTATTCGCCCAGCGGATTCTACATTGCCTCCGGAGGTACCGTATGGGGGCAAGGCTCGTGGACACCTGTGGGGGCCTGGTAGAGCTGGATTTGTGGCTTTAGTAGAGTGGGAGGAGGGAGGTGGGGGTGGAGGAGCAGGGTGGGGGTGTTGGGTTAGTTGAGGGAGCAAGTGTAGTTTCAGCTGAGGCTCACAAGGAATGTATAAGGCAGGCTTGTGCAGCTGGTGGCCACAGGCAGCATGTGGACCAGGACGGCTTTGAATGCAGCCCAACACAAATTCGTTAACTTTTTAAAACCTGACGGTTTTTTTGCATTTTTTTTAAAACTCATCAGCTATCATTAGTATTACTGTATTTTATCTGTGGCCCAGGGAAGCCAAAAGATTGGATATTCCATGTATAAGCTACCAAAACGCCCCTTTTCAAAACTGGTCTTAGTTCTAAAATAGAAAGTACACTTCCTAGTTTGTAGTGTTTCAGTTAGTCCCAGCTTGGAGGTCAGCAGAAATGCCACCGTGAGGTTGGCTAGGGACCTTTCCTGAGAAGCCATGGCATGATGTGCTGGAGCCTGTGTGGCCCGTGTGTGTGTGTGTATGTGTGTGTGTGTGTGTGAGAATTGATGTTTTGTTTGGTGTCATCCTTACCCACTGCTCCTTTTCCGGTACCCACTGCTCCTTTTCCGGTACCTAGCATAGTGCTGGCCTCTAGGCCAGTGCTCATGTTTTATTTGCGGACTGGGCCTTTGCTCTCTGCAGCCTAGGCTTTTGTGTGGCTCAGTGGGAGGCTAGGCAAAGGCGGAGGTGGAGAGATCTTTCCTCTTGGATGTTGTTTATTCACTTAGTTCTTTGAGGTAGAGCTTTTCCTATTTACAGATGGGAACAAGAGGCACAGGAGTGAGAGTGCTACTCCCTCTAGAGTGGTGGCCCATTCATTCGTTCACTCATTCATTCATAAGCTCAACAGATATTTACCTCCCACCATCCCTAGCCATCTGCAGCCCAGGGAGGCCAAGTGAGGAAGCTGTTGTGGGCCTCGTCAGCCTATTTGGAGAGAGACGGCTGTGACCGAATTGCTGAGAGAGCGAAGCAGCAGTAGGGGATGGCGGGATTCACGCATGCCATGGAAGGCAGGATTCACGCTTGCCATGGCCCTCCGCATGTACCGCCCTGCGTGTGCACAGCAGCCTATCCTGAAGGGTTTGTGGGAGATGGTGGGCCTTGGGGTTGGGGAAGACCTGGGTTTAGCTCTGTCTTTGTTTTGTGCTGTTATAACAGAATGCCGCAGACTGAGTAATTTACAGCTAACAGAAATGTATTAGCTCATGGTTCTTGGGGCTGGGCAGTTGGACATCAGGGGTCTTTTGGACAGTTGGACATCAAGGGCTGGGCATCTGTCAAGGGCCTTTTGCTGTGTCATTCCGTGGTGGAAGAGCAGAGAGAAGGTGAGAGAAGAGGAGCTAGGCTTGTCCTTTTATCAGGACCCCACTCCTGCCATAATATCCATTCCCAGAGGCAGAGCTCTCATGGCCTCATCACCTCTCCTTAGGCCCCATCTCCAAATGCTGCTGCATTGGGGATGAAGTTTCCAGCAAATGCTTTTAGGGGTCATAATTCAGACCATGGCAGCCTCTTACTGACAGTGTCAGCTTAGTTGAGTAACTCACCTTCCCGGGCCTGAATTTTCTCCTGCAAACTGGAGTTGCTGGTGTCTGCCTTGTAGGGTGTGGTGAAGCAGCCAGTAAAGCATTGAAAATGCTGAGCATGGCTTTGCACTAATGGGTACTTACCCCATGGGTGACCCATTACCTGTCACAAAACTAGGGTTCTGTTCTGATGAAGCCAGGCCGCCGGGTGAGCTGGCTGACTTGCTGCTGGCGGTCGGCCATGGTCACGGTGAAGGGTTGGGCCCAGAGTCTGGCTCATAGTAGGCATGTAATGGTTTTTGTGTTTAAGTCTTCTCCAACTCCATCTGTAAAACATGCTCTTATTTACGTCCCATGATTCATTTAGCTCTGTGATTTATTTTTTCCCCAAGCCCTGCTTGCCAGAAAAAGCCTTTTCATTTAAAGCCCCAAGATTTGGCCCAAATGTCTTTTACATGTTTAACATAGTCAAGTGCTTTGAGAAGTTTCTTCTCAGGAGAGGAATGCAGTTGGCGAGGCCTCCGCCCCTGCCTGGCACGGTGTCCCTGCTCTGTCAGCTGCAAGCTGAGAGCCTGCAGGCCCAGGCCTGTCCTCTCCCTGGTCCCCAGAAGGGTGTCCAATGAGACAAATCAATGGAAGGCTGTTGCGGAGACTGTTGCAAAGGACAAACCACATCAATAAGTGGCCATCGTGGGAGGCTGTCCTCCCTGAAAAGTGCCCTGATTTTGTGGAGGAGCCACGGGAGTCTTGGGCCATCCCCAGATCCAGGTGTTCTTGGACGAGATGACATTCTATGTTTCTAATACATTTCTTTGAATAGAGCGAAGCAATTGTTAAAGCTTACACTGGAACGTTTGCTGCAGAGATGAAGTTGGGCTAAAAATAGTGTGGTGGGGGGAATGGCTCAGAGGGAGGGGGCTGAGAAAGAGCTGTGCTGGCCCACTAAGTGGGTTACCTGGCGGCGGGCTCCAGCCCTCTGCGGGATCTTTAGACCCTGTGAGTCTAACTGGTTCATGACTGCTGGATTGGACCTTGGGAAGGGCCCCACACCTGGAAGCCTCCAGCATTGAATTCAGTGATAGGTCTGCCCTCTGGGAGCCCACATTCCCAAGGGACAGTCCTCAGAGTACAGGGGTCATTTCTGGGGCAGACCCAGGTCTCTTTTTTTCCTAAGGTTATTTCCATGCTTCTGGTCTGCCTTGCTCCATCCCCTTGGCGCTGGGGCCATCCTTCCAGGCTGGGCCTTGGGAGTCAGCAAGGGCCATGTGACAGGCGTATGGTTTGGCCATAGGCCCAGGGCAGGCTTCTGGAGGAAGGGGCCATTAGAGGTAGCTCACCAGAGATGGCTTGGCTCTGGAGTACGGGGATGATGCCGATGCCCTGAGCACAGGGCCCGAGCACAATGGCTCTTGGTGCAGCCCCTTGTTTCGGTGAGTTTATGGAGAGAGGGAGCCCTTCCCATCCTCACTCTGTCCCCTGCACTGCTGGTGATTAACGAATAACTGAAGGTGTGCATTTATTGTCTCCCTCCCCTCTGGACTCTTAGCAGGGCAGGCGCTTAGCCTGCTGGGTTCACCGCTCTGCCTCCAGCATGAGATTTGACACCCAGCAGGCCCTTGGTCAGTGTTTGGCAACTGCATCAGGGTTGTCGTCGTTAGACTGGGGTCTGAGTGCCTGCTCCCTAGATCCCACTGTCTTTCCTATCCCAGCTGCTTCAAAGAGTAATTACATAAATAAGCGGGGTCCAGCGGGAGGGGCCTGATGGTCTGGTAGGGGAGGCAGTAGAAAAACAACTGGGAAGCCAGACCTGGAATGGAGCCTGAGCCGATGGGCAGAACAGGCATCGGCTTGCTGAGCCCAAGGAGGTGGAACGGCTGGGCTGGCCTGTGTGAGAGGGTGGGACACCTTCTGCCTTGTTCTGGAGAGCATTGTCTTCTCCATGGGGCAGCACGGGCCCTGGGTGGGCCTGAGCACAGCAGACCCTGTGGTCACATGTACATGTGTGAACGTGTCTGTATATGTGTGCACGTGTGGCCATATGTACATGTGTGGTTATGTATGCCCCTGAGTATAGGTGCATGTCTTTCCTGCACACACTGCTCCCCTCCAATGCTGCAGCCTTCAGTGACTTCCTCTCCTGACCTCTTCTTCCCCTCTGCCCGGCCTGTTTTATCAGTGAAAGGACTTAACTAAGCAGATCTCCAGGTCACCTTTGGAACTCACCTCAGGCAGCACAGTGGGTGGTCTTCCTGGACCTGGCCCAGAGGCCTGGCCCTTCTGGAACTCCCCTTAGTGCTGTTCGCTGGATTTGGCATCTCCTCTTGCCTGTCCCTGCAGCTGGCCTGAGAGCAGGACAGTCCTTATGTGAATCTCCCGAATCTCAGGGCCTGGCTCAGTCTAGTCCCGGGTTGTGTGTCTTCCCAGAAGCGAGGCATCTTCAGTGGCCTGTGCAGAGCCTCAGTTAATTCGTGGACTAGTCTCACCTGACTCATAACAAGCTCTTGCTGTGCACTGAGGACTAGTTGGAGACTTGGCACATGTTAATTCATGGAACCCTATAGCTGCCCCGTGAGATACCTCTGTTATTTCCCCTCTCTGGATAAGGACACAGGCCACATCCCTTGCTGAGCCCCACAAAGCCTCTATGTGGCAGAGGCTAGATTTGAACGCAGGGCACCTGTTCCCAAGGCCTGGCTCTTAGCTGCTGTCTTCCCTTGAGCTGCTCAGCCCGACCAAGAAAACAGAAGTTCTTTTCATTGGAAACAGCTGTAGAGTTGTGTTGGGTGTTAACGTGGCCTGAGGATCCTGTGGAGAGGCAGGCGCCCTTACCTGCTTAGGGAATGGGGCTGCAGTTTTAAGCTGCGAAGCCTTGAGAGTTAGTCTAGAATGTTCTCATTTCTTCACGCCAACACAGTGCTCGTTTGGAGAGGGTGTGTCAGGATTGGGACTTGGAACTTGGTGACAGAATCATGGTGGGGGCTTGGGGGTACGTGGCCCCCAGTGTTGATTCTGTTACAATTGGCTGCCCACGCTCCAGTGAGAAGAGAATCAGCCTCAAGTTCTGCGTACCGTTCTCCTTCCCCCGCAATACCCACCTCCTACTCTCACAAAAGAATCTTACGCTTGGATTCCTGTGAGTCTAGGAGGCACTCGGTATGTAAGTGAGACTGCTGATTTGCCAGGCAGCGGTACGCTGTCAGGGAGCTGCACAGGGAGCCACGGCAGCAGGTCTGGGTGGAGGCCGCCAGGCCACGCTCAGGCATCGCACCGGGCAGCCCGCTGTGCCCTCACAACCGCGCACCTCATTTCCGAAGTCACTGCAGCAGCTACGCAGGAGAGGCAGGTGTAGCCAGTGTTGTCTCATTGCACAAAGGTGGCCTGAGGCCCACATGTCATTCTGTTGCCCCTACAAGAAAAGAAACGCAGTAAGGAAACTAACCTTCTTCCTGACCTATTGCAGTTTTGCCATCATGTGTCCCTGGGCTGCTTCCGATGCCTAAGCAGGGTTTGTTATCCAAATGATTTGTGCAAAATGCAGAGGCCCCAAATGGCAGGTCTCTGGAGTCACAGGCTCTGGTTTAAGAGTGGCTGAACATAGTGTTTCCCTAAGACACGTTCTCTTCACTAGGCCTTTCCCTCCAGAGAGCCTAAGCAACCAGATGCGGTGCTGAGTGGGCCTGTTGCCACCGCCCTGGCCCAGCAGTGACATGTGGTTCTCCCCTCGCTGTGTCCCACAGATGTGTCTGGGAAGCTGAGGATCTGGGATACCACGCAGAAGGAGCACCTGTTGAAGTACGAGTATCAGCCTTTTGCCGGGAAGATCAAAGACATTGCCTGGACTGAAGACAGTAAGAGGATCGCCGTGGTCGGAGAAGGAAGGGAGAAGTGAGTCACTCTTCTCAACCCCTCCTTGCCTTGTTCCCCTTGTTCCCGCAGCTCACATCCGTGTGCCATGACCCTGGTGGGACAGGGACACAGTGGTGTCTGTACTAACTTGAACTCGTGAGGGTTGAGCTCCCAGTAGGCGCCAGGCCCTGCTAGGGCTGGCTCTAGCCACACATAAGGCAGAACGCCACATCACAGTGGATTTGTCACCAGGGCCCAGCACTCATATCTTTTCTCTGACATACTGAGTCCCTTGCCTCCTAGAACTCTAGCTCTCATGCCCACCTGCAGGCAGCAGGAAGGGGACAGTGAAAGAACGACACCACTTCCACTGGGGTCCCTCACAGCAGCTGCCCCACGAAGCTGTCAGGGAGGGTGAAACTTTCCTCCAGCTGAGCACCTCCCCTAAGGGTCCCTGATGGAGGAATGAAGGCAGTGATGCTTGCTGGGTGGCACTCTGGCTCCTGCCCTCAGGGGCCTAGTGACTGGTGAGTGAGGTCAGTGCTGGAATCCAGGTTTTTTAAATTCAAGAACAGTCAGTGTTCCCTCTACAGCTCTGTGGTTGGCCATAAGCACTTCAACTTGAGAGTGGCATGTCCGTGTCCCTCACTCAAAGGCACTTGTTCATACATGTGCCAGTAGGTATTCTTCCATGGTTTTTCAAGCCATTCCTATTGGCCTTAATTCCTTCTTTATTCAGTAGCAAATTGTAACTAAAACAATGCTTTTGTTGAATGTCAGCAAAGAGCAAGGCATCTCCATTCCTGTAGGGGATGGTAACTGTTCCCTCCCAACAGAACGGTAAGGAGAGTGGTGAAGCCATAAAGGTAGCCCCAGGTCCTGTGGTGGGGGGCCCCACAGACACACACATGCAGTCCCTTCCCACAGGCACTGGGTTGCCCCATCTGGTTCTTGGGTCCTGTGGACAAATGCCTCATGGAACCAGAACCCCAGTGTGTCCTTCGCTTGTCCCTGTGGCATCCTGAGCTGCTTGCTGGCAGTCAGTTCATCCTCTGTGCACTGGCAGCTCAGCTATCAGATTGCTCTCCGACCTTCTGGGATTGGGATTGATTTTTTTTGTCTTCCACCCTTTTCATCCTGTAAAGGTTCGGAGCAGTCTTCCTGTGGGATAGTGGCTCTTCTGTGGGCGAGATCACGGGCCACAACAAAGTCATCAACAGTGTGGACATCAAGCAAAGCCGGCCATACCGATTGGCCACAGGAAGTGATGATAACTGCGCTGCATTCTTTGAGGGACCCCCGTTCAAGTTCAAGTTCACAATTGGTGTAAGTGAACTTCTCTTTTTGGGTGAAATTTGTGGTTAATATATGAGGCTAGCAGAGGCTGAGCCTGTTTAGATGCTGATGGCAGAAAGACCATGGCTCATTCCACATATGCCATGATACACACACAGAAGTGGGCTCCCAGGGGTATGCAGAGAGAGGGAGGGCTCCCCACCTAGCCCTCATCCTCCCTAGGCCTTCAGCTGGGCGTAGGGGTTGTCACAAGGAAGGGCCTTGCCCTAGCACGATATGTACATGTCGGGGGTTGGGGCAGGGACTTCCCTGAGGCTGTGTAACTAGGCAAACATCCGGGACTGGAGAGGAGCCCACAGGGCCTGCTATTAGCTGAGCCACCAGAGTGGCAGAGGAAATGAGCTTGCGGGACATCCAAATTGGTCTCTCAGGCCTCCCCTAGAGACAGGGCAGAGACGTCACCAACAGCTAGAATGAAAGATATTTTGTCTGTGGAAGAAATGCACCACAAATGTGGCAGTGAAGTGCCGCAGGCTTTGGGTGTATATGGCAGCATCTCAGAGACCCATGGCGTGCATGTACCCTGCCTTAGACAAGTACCCAGGCCTCGTCTAGCCTCCTCACTTCTCCCATCCGCAGGATGGGGGTGTGCAGGGGCCAGCAGCATCTGAGGGTGTTGACTGTAAATTTGAAGTAGGAGTAGCCACCTGGCAGGTCCGGAGCATCTATGTTGGCCAACTCCCTGCCCCGGCAGTGCAGGAGTCAGGGCGAGCCCAGCAGCCTATCTCAGCACGGCCCTGAGCTCTGCCTGGCCCTGAGCTCTGCCCTAGCTTTCCCAGTCCTGCTTGTGCTTGCACTAAGGGTAGACGAGAACAACGCACCCAGAAACGCACATTTTAGGGACTAATGATGTCCCTGGAGGAGGTTGTTTGCAGATTGGACCAAGGTTTCTGGGCTTCTCTCTTGGGGCTGTGAGTGGTTTTACTGTCTGCCTCATGGAGGATTTATGAGATCGTGTCCTTAAAGTGGCTCACTCAGGAGCACTGTCCATTTTAGTGACGTCATGCCATGAATCATAAATACCCGCACAGTGCAGCTGGAAAGGGCGAAGACAGGACTCACGAAGTGGACAGAACTTCCAGAGACCGTTCTTGGCCTAGGGTACAGGAGGGCTTTCCAAGGATGCCCATTTGTGGTGAAACAGGCTTCATTTTGTTGTGAAGCCGCAGGCTGAGCTGAGCCTGGCCAGCCAGGTGAAAGCATAGGGAAGCCCCTGTGTACAGCTGAACACAAGGTAGCTTTCAGACCCTGCTCTTGTGGCCACCACTTGATTGGTAGGTAGTGGAGACCTAGCTGTTTTGGGAGCTGTATTTAAGACTGTGTTTCTTTGGTGGGGTGGAGGGACAGTGGAGTAGGCTGAGTAATGCTGAGTCAGCTGCACACCCCTTCTCAGCCCAGAGCAGGAGGAGGTAGCTCAGAGGCTTCTGTGGTAACCTGTAGCCAGAAGCCAGCTGTGGGTGGGGCCTCCTTTGCCTGCCCTGGGAGGGGTCATTTCCACTCTGCAGATGTGCATTAAACCCAGCACAGGCTGCTCAGAGGGGCAAGGGGAGCCAGGGTTTGTGCCAGGGGTAGGCTGGAGCCTGCATTCTTCACCAGGCCGCCGTGCCCCTGTGTGCTCACTTGGGGGCTTGGCCAGAACGTACTTTCTCTTTCGTTGTCCTTTCTAACTTCAGAAAGGACTTCACCCACAGCCCGGCCCAGGAGTGTTGGGTAGAAATGTCTGCCCAGCCATCCCAGCTCCATGGTGGGCACCACCATGTGTCTGGAAGTCTCTGTGGAATCCACAGCCATGGGCCCTGCCTGGGAGAGATGAAAAGGGCTGTGGCCTGGCACAGAGCTAGCAGGCTCTGCCACCCTTGGGTGAGTCATGCCTCTGGGCCCTCCTGGAAACAGGGTGACAGTGACCATCCCGTGCTGCACCCACAGCTGCAGGGAAGTTGTGAGAGACAGCAGTGGCCATCCACATGCTCAGGGGACATGTGCGGCCTCAACTGCCCATGCATAGGAAGGACAGGAAGGGTGCTCAGGGACCCCACACCTGCCCAAAATGCCTTCTGAGGTGCTGATGCACTTCAGTGTGTCTGCACTTAACCCCTCCCAACCCCAGAGGAAAGCTGTGGCCATGCACCCCAGGACCAACCCCAGGTCTACGGGGAGCACGTGCAGGCTGCGGAAACTGAGAGGAGGCGTGAGTGCTCACTTGAGGCCCGGCCACAGCCGGCTTTGAGGACGCAGTGGGCTGAGCATGTCTGGGCTTCCTCCCATATGTGGGCTCTTCTGATGCAGTCAGAAAGCCTGGGATGTGGAAGTTCTTGGGAATTAGTTGAGCCTTTTATAGTAAAAGATTTTTAAAATTAAAGTATATGTGGGAATTTTGTATTTTAGAGGGAATGAAATTCCACTTCCTGTGAGAAATCCACATAGCAGTGGTCTTTTTTCCCCACATCTGTCCTTCCACAGCCCATGACTGCTGGGTCAGGGCTGTCTTCACCTCCGCCCCAACACTCAGGCTGCGGTGGCCTTAGCTGGCCAGGCCCCTCCCTCCAGAGGATGAGTGGCTATGGCGGCAGCTCAGGCCTGTCCTCATCTGGCCTTCCCCATCCACTCCCTGCAGATGCCCCATGTGGCCGGAACCAGGAGACTGCCCTGAGCTTGGGGTGCAGAGGTGGAGTGGCAGGTGCTTCCCTAGTCACCTGCGTGGCAGAGGGACTGGCAGGTGACTGGGGAGGGACCAGCTGGATCGAGTTGGAGCTGCTGCCTTAAAAAGGAACATGGCATGTTCTGAAGGCATCAGTACAAGCTGAAGCAGAACTCCCATGATGCTGTGCCTGAACCGACATGCAATCCGCATTTCAGAGGAAAATAAGAGGGGCCCTGCCTGTGGAGTCTGGTGGGCCACCTTGCATCTCACTGGCCCATGTTTGGGGGTCACGTGGCTTTCCCTTTTTTGTTGAACAGCCCACTGTGTGCAGAGTGAGTGTGGACTCCTGGCTCGGCATGAGCCAGGTTCCTCTGTGTGCCCCTCAGCCTGAGGGATCATGGCCCAGCTTTGGTCTTCATTTGCCAGAATCTGAATGGGGCTCCAGGAAGATAGGGGTGGAGGAAGATTTGGCCAGGAATAAGCCTAGATACTGGCTCATCCCTCCCAAGTGACATTTAAGACGTGGTGGGTGAGCTGCAGTGGGAACTCCTGGGATCACAGGAGAACGATTCTGAAAGGAGACCCTAGGCACATTGGTCTTGGTCTCCAGCGCTGGCATTCTGCAAACCCAGGGTTAGGTTCCCCTTAGGAGGTCTGACCATGGCCTGAAAAAGGGAGGGTGGCAAGACCACCTCCCTGCCTCCCCCCATCTCACCCATGGGAATTTCTTCACGCCAGGCAGGCCCCTGGGAAAGGTACTCCCAGATGGGTTTAAAGGCCCCACTGAGTTTCTGTCCGTTGTCTGCCTTCACCATGCACATTACTTGTGCCAGGTTCTTTGCCTCTGGCAATCCGCTTCCTTCGGTCAGGTGAGCAGTTGGCAGTCTAGGATGACCACATGCCCTCTCTGGTGTGTGTCTCAGAGCTGTGTGCACATTCCAGGTCCTAGGAGTTGTACCAGATAGTTTATGTTTAATGGTTACTTAGAGCAGCATGTCTTCCTAGAGACCCAGCCTTATGTTGTGGAACTGGGGACTCACTGCCAAATCTAACTAGCTGAGATTCTAGGTAGAAAAACGTTCAGCATGGGGGACTTCTGGGTTCCCTTGGTGGGTGGCACTGCTCCCTCTGCCCTGTTGCCTCCACCCTGTGGGGACCTCACACCTTACATAGGCTCTCCTGCTTGAGGCTGGAGCCAAGCATGGCTGGAAGCCTCCGCCGTGGCTGTTGTCGGCAGTGCTGCCTTCCTAGTACATAACTCTCAACAGGCAAGGTTTCTGGTAGTTTTTCTTTTTCATATTTCCTTACTCAAGACAGGGCAGAGAGCAGATGTTTCAGCCTGTATGGTGGCTGCCAGGCCATGCCCCTAAAGTGGGCATAGGACCCCTCCCTGGTCCTCAGCACATGCCACCCCTCCTGTCAGCTAACCTTGCTCTCCACTGGGCTGACGGCTAATTCCTGAGGACCGGGGGCTGACAGCAGGGAGGGTCACCTGGCCCAGGTCAAATGGCTAGTAGGTGGCCCAAGGATGGTTAGTTAAGATGAGCCTGTTATTCCTTTATGTGGTCCTTGTTCTCCAGGGAGTGTGGTGACTGAGCTGACCCTTCCCAAGTAATGGGAGAGGCAGGCAGGTGGGGAGCTCCTTGGTGCCCCTCAGCCGAGCTAAGTGTGTCGGGGCTGCAGGGCTGCCCCAGGGCACTTTGCAGGGAAGTCTACTGGGAGATAAGGGAGGGCTGGGTGGGCTGCAGGATGGGGAGCCAGAACCAGCCTCTCAGGTCACAACATAAAGGTGTTTTGGGAACACCTACTGACCAAGGGCACAGGGGACTGAGAGCCTGTCCCCTTCCACCAGCTCATAAGCGTGTGGACAGCATGGCTGGACACAGGTTATTTCCATGGTAAAGCAGGGCTTGTGGTCCTCATGTATACAGGGTCAGCTGAGGCTGGTGGGAATGGGGTGGGCTCCCAGAGGGTTCCTGAGCTGACCGGGTAGGTAGTGAGCATGTGTGTGCTGGGGTCAGGCCAGCTGGGGCCTGCAGCGCTCTGTCCCTCTGTGAT
Source organism: Plecturocebus donacophilus (assembly GCA_004027715.1). NCBI lineage: Eukaryota > Metazoa > Chordata > Mammalia > Primates > Pitheciidae > Plecturocebus > Plecturocebus donacophilus. The sequence goes on from PVKP010015352.1 coordinate 21,358, forward strand.
GTGGACATGGATGCCGTACTTAATGATTACCTAAGTGCTTCAAGCCTCGGTTTCCTTGGTGGTGAGAGGGAGCATGTTGGCAGGAGGGAGTGAGGACTGTGGGGAGGAGGCCTCATTAATACAGGTCAGCCTTGGCTGACAAGGGAGGACAGGCAGGAGTGTGGACTGGACACTAGGCAGTCCACACCAGGGATGATTGTACTGCAGCCCCGCTGGTTGGCAAGGGCCCGGGAGGGCAGCCCCAGGAAGCTGCTGCGCCTGAACTCCCTGGGAGGTTCCGCCAAGCCTTCTCCCTCTTTGTCTGCTGGCCTGGCCTCCCTGTGGAAAGGGCTATTTTTAGCCCTTGCTTTTTTTGGTTAATGGGCTTTTCACGGCTTCTCCCTTTGAAGGGGCTATTTTAGGAGCAGACATCAGTCTCTGCATTTGGACTCCTTGGCTTGAGGTGCAGGAAAAGGTGACGGGGATGAGCTGCTTGAGGGGCATTCGTGTCCCTGGCCTGTGCCGGGCCCCTCCCTTGCCCCTGCTGGGTTCTGGGGCTGGGGAGGGACACATGGCATCCCCCTGCCAGGGCCTGCAGGAGGTGCCGGATTTGGGATCCTGGGGTTTTGGGTGAGCAGGAGTGTCCTCACTTCCGGGACCTGGAACTGGAGGAGGAATGTCCTTGTTTTGACCTTGGGGAGCCACTGAAATTGACACTTGTTACAAGTTGGAATTGAACAATGGCTGAATGTTTTTCTCCAGTTTGTAGCAAGAGTAATCAGCGTCCACTGTCCCACCCACTCATCTGCACTGGGGTGATTTGGGCATTTGAAGTGAGCTCTTTTCTCTTCTCAGTTGTTAACTTGTTCAGTCAGAAGGACCCAGAGGTCAGCCAGGCCCAGCTATCTCCCCGGCCCACTGCACCTTGAGGAAGCTCAGGCTGGGGTGGAGGGCCAGTGGGAAGTCAGCTGTGAGGACAGGGCTATGCTGGCCAAGGAAGTGGAGTTGGACAGAGAGAGAGCTCGTTGTGCTGGTCAGAGGTCTAGGATTCGAGCTGTGGTTATGTCATGGTTATGCCTGGTTGTTTGACCTCATCTGGAAGGAGTGGTGGTGCACACATCCCTGTCCCCCTGGCCCAGGGGGTTTGGAAAGGCTTTGCCTCTCAGGCCTTCACACCATTGCCTGCACCCCAGCCGACTTGTTCCTGCAGCCCTCTTGGAAACCGCCCTGTGAGGCCCTTTGACGCAGGGATTGTGGACCCTATGGGCTAACATGGACCAGGGGACCGTAGGCCATGTTGACGCAGGCAGGAGGTGGGCCCCATCGACTAACCCGGATGGGAACGGGCCCTCAGTGTGTGACGGCTCCCTGACAACAGGTAACAGCAGAAGAGGTGCAAATATGCCTACGGCATTAGGGATCTGACCTCTGGGATGGCTCTGGCCAGAGCACCCCCAGACTTGCCGAGCATCTGCCCAAGGCCCAGGAGCCAGGACAGCTGAGATGAGTGCTCTGGACAGGAAACTGGAGACCAGATTCGAGCAGGTGAAGCAGCTGGAGTTAGCCACCGCTCTGGGCCTGGTGTTCTCTCCTGTGAAGAATTTGCCCACAGGCCTCCATGGCCCCTTTAGGAGAAAAGCATCTCTGGAGGTCTCCAAAGCCCCATCTGGAAAGTTGGTTTTCACTCTCAGCAGCTGAGTGGAGCAGGCCTCCAGGCCTCCTGGGGAAAACTGCTTTCCCAAATTCATGTACCTAGAAATGCTAGAAAGCAGTCAACACAGACTGTTAAAGCAGAGAAAGCCGGCTGTACAACTAGAGAGAAAGTAAGAAAGGAAATAAAGCAATACGCAGAACTGGGCTCATACACAAGGAAGAGGGACCTCTAGCACCAGAGTCAGAGATGACGGTGCAGTCCCATGTCCCCCATTCCACTTCCTGGGTGAGCCCTGGGCCCGCCTGAGCACTGCACGCCTTGTAGCTCGGCACTGCCTTGCCTGGCCAAGCCTTGCAGCACCCAGGTGCTGGGGGCAGGCAAAGGGCTCGCCAGCCCCATTGTTCGTGAGCTGATCACAAACCCAAGCCCAAGTTCAGACTGAGCCAGCCTGGTGCTTGCATCACTGTTTCGTGTGGGCGGTGACCACAACCCACATAGAACGATCTCTTCAGTCATAGAGCAGATTGCAAGTCCCGCAACAGCACTCCCTGAAACAAGGCCGGGAGGACGGTCAGCTTGAGGGAATGTGTTCTCTTTCCGGGTCCACAATGGGGTGTAGTTTTAAGGGCAAAAATTTTCCAGCACCATGCCCCCCTCTCATCTCTCTCCATCCGGAAGATTTAACAGTTTATGTTTAAATTTCTCGGGCAAGGGAAAAAATTAAGAGTCAGTCATCCCAGCGGAAGCTTAAACTCCTTTCATTGGCCAGAGGAACTTGGGAAGGTGGGTATTTCTCCCAGGATAAATTCCCCTGCTCCTTCACCCACACTGGATTTCCAGCTCTCTGAAATCCCCTCCCAAATAGTGGAAGCTCTCTTTCTCCTCCTGAATTTCCCCTGTGGAGTCTTGTTCCACACTCTTCATGGAAATTTTTCTCCCTTTCCTCCTTTTTTCCTCCTCTTTTCTCTACCTAAATAAAATTGTCTTTCTGCAACACTTCTTGGGTTCGGTGTTTACTTTACAAGCTTACCGCACACCTGCTGTGGTCCCTGCTCTCATTCCTAAGAGGGCGAAAACCAAAAACCTACAACATTCTCTCAGGGGGTTGTGCCTCACCAGCACCCCAGAAACCCAGTTACATGTTCATCCACTGGGGTGGAAACAGGACTGCCATCCCCCTCAGTAGCTCCCGGGGAGTTAATTACTGGCAGCACCTTTGTCAAAATGTGCGATTTCTTGGGCTTTCATCTTAATTGAGGTGGGAGGTCCTGGTTCAGGTGCAGGATCAGGGCCTGCTGTGCCCATGTCCAGCCTGACCCCAGCCATGAGCAGTTCTTGGCAGCACTGAGGAAGGTCACCAGAGGGAAGCAAGCTTGGGTTGTTAGCTGGAGGAAATGCTTTAATCTTCAAGTGCAGGAAGCCCAGGTTGCTTTCTGGGGCTGGGAGTGGGCCTCCCAGAGCCAAGAACTGAATAGTGTGGTTCTGTGTACCTCAAGTATCCTGCCCTGGGGGCATTGCCAGATTCAGCCACATGTGTATCCTCTGCTGACTCTGACAGACTTTGTGGGAATGTCAGTTTCCTTGAGTGTGGCCCTGGTGATCCCCAGGCACCTGATTCCTCTATCTGGGCCTAAGTTTCTTCATCGGTGAAATGCACACAGAGGCAGCACTGATTACATGTGTTAGTCTGATGCAGCTTCCATAACAGTTCTTTAAGCCACAGTTTGGGTGCCTTAAATAATGGAAATTTATTCTCTGGATATCAGAAGTCTAGTAATGATGTGGGCAGGGACACACTTCCTCCGAGTCCTTCCTTGCCCTTCCCAGATAACTGACAGCCTTAGGGGTTACTTTTGTGAGCATAACTCCCATCTCTGCCTCCATCTTCACTCCAACTCTGTACCTGTGTCCAGATTTCCCTCTTACAAGGACACCAAGTCCTGTTGGACTTACAGCCCATCCTAATGACCTCATCTTGACTGCATCTGAGACCTTATTCAGAAATAAGGTCTCACGGGGTCCCAGGATTGGGACTTCAGCATGTCTTTTGGAGGGGCACAATTCCATTCAAAACATTACATGATCAAACACATGCAGTTCCCCTACACAAGCAGCTCCTGCTTTAAAATTAAGTCTGATTTAACTGGGGGTGGGGGACGCAGGTGATCCTCCTTGGGTTGAATTGCTTTTCCTGAAAGTTGGTATGTGTGCCCACTGAGCAGTGAGCCTTTCCTGTGCCGAGTTGGCAGCACTGGATGTGCGCTTGCTGGGTTAGTGCTACCTGCAGGTGGGCAGCGAGAGGGCGGGGCAGGTGTTGGCAGCTTTGCCACTGCTTAGATACTCATTCTCTGATACAGACAGTTGTTGGCTGAGGAAGGAATCATTCATTTCCTTATTCTGGTAACAGAGTTGCCCCGGAAGTCGTGTCATTTCCCCTTGTTTGCTCAAGATCTTGTTCTTCACGAAGGTAATCGTTGTTTACCTTTGTTTAAAAGTCAATTATTCTACCAAGCACTTGGGCTGGGCTTGAGGCCTCCAGGAAGAGGCCTCCTGGTCTCAGCCATCATGAAGCTTAAGGATCAGGGCTCCAGCTCTTTGCAGAGCCCAGAGGGAAGAGGGTAGCTCCTGGGGGTACTCGTTGGGGAGTGCATAGCTGGAGGCGGCCTGCCTTGGGATCAGCCTTCCCTGCAGGTAGAGCGGTCAGCATGGCAAGGAGGCTGGAGCAGACCCCTGCCCCTCCTCTGAGGGACTGCCTGGGACCTTTTATAAGCTCTGAAATTTTCTTTTCCTGTGGACAAACACTTCACACACTGAAGCTGCAAGCAGACTGTATTTCATAGAGCACATTCTTGAACCTAGGGTCAGGCCCTTGGCCCCTCACCAAGCAGGTCATTGTCTTCCTGCAGGACCACAGCCGCTTTGTCAACTGTGTGCGATTCTCTCCTGATGGGAACAGATTTGCCACAGCCAGTGCTGACGGCCAGGTAAGAGCTGCAATGGGTTTGGGCGGGGATGAGGAATGGCTTGTCTGCCTGCTGCCATGACTGCTCAGAGCCACAGGCTGCTGAAAGCCATCTCTGTGGATGCATAGTCAGAGCCCAGTAAATGCATTTCTGCTTTTAAACCACACTGGGAGCTCTGTCCTTTAGCCCTGGTTTTCTAGAGCCACAGTCCATGGAGAAACTGCTTACTCCAGAGGGTGTTCACACACACGTGACCCTCATATGTTTTTGTTTCTTGGAAGATATGCATCTATGACGGGAAGACTGGAGAGAAGGTGTGCGCGCTGGGCGGAAGCAAGGCCCACGACGGCGGAATTTACGCCGTGAGTATGAACGCGTTTCCTGGTCCAGTGGTGGGAATTTGGCCAAGTCCATGTGTAAGTTCACTCACACTACTCTGGAGTTAGACAAAAACTTGAAATGAGGGGCTACAGGTCGGGGCAGTTTTATGCCTCTGCCCAGAAAAGCTTTAAGGTCGCAGCGAGGTGATGGGAGAAGCTAGTGGCTGGAACAGGAGACCTGGAGGCGGGTTTTGTCCTTGGCCCACTCGCGGCCCACTCCCTCTCTGGGCTCCTTCTGTCCTACTAAGGAACGAGCAGTAGACAAGCTGCCCTGTGGGTTCTGTTTCCAGTCTGAAGTCCTCTGGTACGTGACACACTGCTTTTGTTTGAGTAGATTAGTTGGAGTCCTGACAGCACCCATTTGCTTTCTGCTTCTGGGGACAAAACTTCCAAGATCTGGGATGTTAATGTGAACTCCGTGGTCAGCGTGTTTCCCATGGGCTCCACGGTGCTGGACCAGCAGCTGGGCTGCCTGTGGCAGAAGGACCACCTGCTCAGTGTCTCCCTCTCCGGGTACATCAACTATCTGGACAGAAACAACCCCAGCAAGCCTCTGCGCGTCATCAAGGTAAGGCCTGCCCTGGGAAAGCGTCTGACCCCAGGGTGGGCAGGGGAGAGGCCACTGTGGCCAGCAAGGAAGGAGAACTGAGGAGAGGCCAGGCAGAAGCTAGAGAGGTGTCCTAAGGCCTCCTTGGTCCTTGGAGTTTTGGTGGAAGGGAAGGATGCTGATTGGTTTTTTGGGACATGAGTTTAGCCATGGTGGGAGGCCAGGTGCCAAGTTCCCCTTGAGCTACCGGGAGAGTCGGGGGCAGTGGCCATCGCCCCAGCTGTTGAGAGCTGTTACTTCCTGCAGGGCTAAGCCTCCCTGAATTGGGAGTGCACAGCCTGTGCCCCACCTGACCGCAGGCAAGAGCAGGAGCTCACTGAGTGCCAGGGCAGGTCAGGGGGCATCGCTGAGGTCCAGGGGCTGTCATGTGCAGGGACACCAGTGGAGAGCCTCGAGGAAGAGGAAGAGCAGGTAGCTTGGGCCTGGGCCTGGGCCTGGGCCTGGGCCTGGGCCTGGGCCTGGGCACTGGCTGGGGTTTGACTAGGCAGAGCTGTGAGGGAGATGCTGTGGAGGTTCGTGAGGGAGCGATGGGATCAGGAGGAAACAGTTAGACTCGTCCATGGGCCCAAGTGTGAAGGCCCTGAATGCCAGCCTGGGGAGGAGCACGGCACCTGCTTCTGAACCCTTCCCCAGTGGGTCCTGCCTTCTCCGGCTATCCACACCAGCTCAGTTGACACTGCAGTTTCAAGGGAGGTAGACAGCGCACTTCACCCCCACAGCCAAGCCTTCTTTGGCTCCTGCTTTAAGCCACTCGGGGAGACAAACACCAGCACTTCCCTGACCCACTGCAGCTTGCTGCTGTGGAGCTCTGGGGACCAGCCTCTGAGGCTCTGAACCCCGCAGGGCTAGTGTAGGCCAGCCTTGGGCAGCCCCCGGGCTCATGCACCCGGCAGTGTGCTGTGCAATCGGTGGCTCCTTCACACCACGGCTTCTAGGTGGGTCTGCTAGAATCACCATCCCCTTTTACAGGGGAGTTTGCCCATGAGGAAGGGATCTCCTTAACCTTGTGTGTGACTCCTAAGGATCAGGTCACCTTGGGGCTCATTATGCATAGAGTCACAGTTCCTCTGTGCTGGGGCGGCGGGGGGGCAGCAGCATTGCTGAGCGAGGAAAGGCTGAACTGTAAAGGCTTCCTTGATGAGGGCCTGAGAACAGAGGGGAATCGGGAGCACCTCCTCGCTGGACTCACAGCCCAGGACGATGAGTATAAAGGGAAGGTGTGCCAGCATGGGGCCCAGGAGATGGCTGCCTGGGTAACCTGAGGGCTCTTGTCAAGACCGTGTTCCAGTAGGCCTCCAAGTGGGCTGGTGAGAAATGGTACACAGGTGAGTCGGGCTTCACTACCAGCCAACTTCCCTGCCCAGAAAAGCAGTCTCCCATGGGCCATCCCCAACACTGGGATCCAAGTGTCAGCCCCCAGATGTGCTGGTTGGGCTACCTCGAGAGCACTCTTGCCCATACCACTACTTCCAGCTGTCTGGGGCTGGTGCCACAGGGAATCTTGTGGGCTTTTACAGTTGTCAAAATCCCCACATCCCCACTCTCACGCCACACCTGTGTGAGTCACACGGGTACTGTCGGTGTTCGCAGTGCTGATCTGGACTGCAGTGTGATTGAGGAGCAGGTCTCAGCCCAGGCTGCATGTTACACTCACCTGGGAACTAAAAAGAGCTAGAGGCTGGTGGCCCCAGAGGCACTCAGAGTCTCCAGGGAGGTCTCAGGGTAGCAGGAGCTTGCAGGCCTCCAGAAGGAACACTTGTGGGCATCTGGGCGGGGCTGAGAGTGTTTCTGGTGAATTCCGGGCAGTGAGTATGCACACAAGTCTCCTGGCTTCTTGCGGAGCGCAGGATCTGATTCGGCAGGAAGGTGGGACTGAGCCCCACTGGTGAGGGCAGTGCTGGTCTGAGGTCCTCGCTGTAAGGAGCAGGACTGATGGGACGCCATGTTGGAAGGTGGCAGCCTAGCTTAGCGCTCCTTAGTGGAGCGTGTGATAATTTTTTCCTGTTTCTATGGAAAAGATGGAAGTATCTACATCTGTTGTCCATTCTTCAGTTCCACTGGTAACTGTGTACCTGTCTCCAAAGATCCATGCCATATTGTGGCAACATGTGGCATACCACAGAGTTAAAGAATTCCTGTGGAAAAGCCCTTAACTCGAGGAAGAGGAGAGGGACCCACCGGGAGCCGGCATCCCTCTGCAGGGGAGAGGTGTGAGGAGATTCTAACAGCTCCAGCCGTTATTTCCGTCCCAGGATCAGATACGGAGGGGGCTAAACGCCTCCCTCTGGAAGAAGCTATCTGGTTGTAGACCAGCCTTGTGAGCCCTCCACTGCAGCAGTTGGGAGGTTAGGGCGGGAGCAGCAGTGCTCGCAGATATCCTTGGGCTTTTACAATGGTCAGAGAGAATCCTGCCCTCAGCAGGGCCAGCGTTCCTGGGGAGGGAGACGGAAGCAGCCTCAGAAGCCAGGGCCTGAAGCCAAGGCCTCCTGGATCGACGCCCTTGTGGCATCCACCCTGATAGGTGCTGGTCAGCTGGGTGCAGGCCACGTGTCTGCCCTGTGAGATGCTCAGGTGCTGGGCTTCGGTCAGACCACGTCTGGGCCCAGGTCTGGGTTCGTTACCTTGGAGGTAGGGGAATGAAGGGGCAGGGTCTGCAGGTGACTGGGTAGTTCCGGAAAGGTTACTTAGGGCTCGTGTGAGGGCAGCGCTGGTCTGAGGTCCTCGCTGTAAGGCGCAGCACTGTGTTATAGACCCAGGTGGTCTGGGTAATGTTCTTGCCCACAGATGATGACCAGGTGTGGACCCTGCCCTGGAAGCAGGGGCAGCAGATCACAGCCCCATTCTTCAGGAATGTTCACTTCTTGTGTAGACCCCATTGTTACCTGGTAATCCTGCCTTGGTCGTGTTGCCCAAGAGGCGGGGACTCCTGGGGCCTGATTCTTGGTTCTTGATACATTCAGACAGCTGGGGCTCTGGGGCCTCGGCACACCTGCACTGCTATGGGTGGAGGGGCATCCACCCGCTCTGTACCCAAAGGCTTAGTTGGTGGAAAGCGGGTGGCAGAGGGCAGGTTGGCGTGTCCTCAGCTTACCCAACCGGCGCGTCTCCTCCACAGGGTCACAGTAAATCGATCCAGTGTCTGACAGTGCATAAAAACGGCGGCAAGTCCTACATCTACTCCGGGAGCCACGATGGACACATTAATATCCTTTGACTCACAGAGCTGGCTCTGGAGCCGCTGGCTGTGGAGGGGAATTTCCTGTTCCCACTGTGCCAGAGGCCAGGCCAGCCAGGTGGCTCCAGCTGCACCACAGCCACACGTTCTTCTGACCAGTGTGGCCCCTAGGGGTGGCATGTCTGCACATGGGGCCCTGGCAGCTCCAGGGCTCACACTGAGGAAAAGCCATGGACAGCTCTGACCTGGTCAGTCCCTTCTTGCTGTGCAGCACTGAGTGTGTGGCTTGGCGTCGCTGAACTTGGGCTGCTACCCTCCCTGTAGATGCCAGCTGGCGCCAGCCTTGTCCCTACTCCACACAGTGGGATTCTTGATTCTTAGAATTCACAAGCACCTGGACACCCTTAAGTTGGGTCCCCTTTTTTAAAAAATGAGAAAACTGGAGCTTAGCGAGCTGAAGTGCCCTCCCCAGAGTCACGCAGCCTGTGGTCTGCAGAGCTGGAGCTAGTGCTCCTGTGAGGTGCTTTGTGGCCCTTCGGTCATGTTCCCTGGAAGTGTTCGTGTCCCCCTTATAAGTCCTTATCTAGGTTTCCGTAAATGAGTCCTGGTTTCTCCCTGGTGATGGGGGCTTCTGTTGAACTTTTCCTGCATGGCCTGGGGCTGGTGACATGCTGCTCTTGGGGCTGTCTTGAACCTTGGAGCCACCATCTGCAGAGTGCCTGGGCAGGGGCACCCACACGTTGCTGGTGAAGGCATGCACTGTGTGTTGTTCTGCTGCCCTCCCAGACTACCGTGCTGCATTGGAAACTCCCTTTTGTGTAGACAGCTCTGGTCTGCATGTGCTGTACCTGCCAGAGGGACTGTCCAGGACCCAGGGAGGTCCCCACAGTGCTGGGAGAGGAGGGCAGACATGCCACCCTCCATCCCCCAAATGTAAGGAAATGTAGAGGTAGAGGGGTACACCTGCCTAAGGCCCCATCACAGCTGGTGGCAGAGGAGGCCCTGGAGCGTCCCTAGCTTGCTGGTCCCCTGTGGGCCTCCAGCACAGTCCCTTTCTGCTTCATCCAGTCTCTGGGTGGTGCACCCATACCTCAGATACCGCTTCACAGAAATGGGTCAACTGTGGACACTGCCAGCTTCCCAGGGGAAATGGTTTTCTCCATTTGTGATGAGATTCTCATTTGTTGATGTAAATGTAGAATCTTATTACTGAAGCCACACCTGAGAACACCCAACAGTCCTGGAAGCTGGGCTTTTCCTTAACCCCTGCCCTACATTACTGGGATTCAGAGACAGGGGAGAATGACTCCTTCGCTGGGAAGGGCCACACGAACCAGGTGTCCAGGATGACCGTGGACGAGTCGGGGCAGCTCATCAGCTGCAGCATGGACGACACTGTGCGGTACACCAACCTCACGCTGCGGGACTACAGGTGAGAACGCTCATCTCTGCGGGGCTCCCAGATAAGCCTCAGCTCCCACTGAGGGCTTTTGCCACCAGCAGTTCCTGTTCTTGAGGGCGCCTCACCTGCTCCTATCATCTCTCCCACCCTGTCCCACCATTGTTCTCCTGTTCTTGGGCCCTGAGCCCAGCACTGTGTTACAGACCCAGGTGGTCTGGGTAACGTTCTTGCCCACAGATGATGACCAGGTGTGGACCCTGCCCTGGAAGCAGGGGCAGCAGATCACAGCCCCATTCTTCAGGAACCTGCTGCGGTCTCTTTCTGTCTCCCCTTCCTCGTCAGTAACGGCGGGTACAGTGGAGCCTGCCTCACACCATTGTGGGTTAGGTGAGCCTGGCGCAGGGCATGTTCTGAGTACAAGACAGCATCCCCCTTCTGCTCGAGGGTGAGACGGGCACACAGTGATCTGGTTAAAAGAACGTCTTACTTGTTTTTGCTCTTGTGCTTTTGATTGGCAGTCAATAGAACTAGGAGAGTAGCGGTTTGCAAGTGATCTGAAGTCCTAAATGCAATTGGAAAGGCTTGAAAGGAAAGTGTTTCAGGCCATGACAAGGCCTCTGCACGTCCAGTGTCCCCATGCCCAGGACTGACCCCTCCTCTGCCCCTACATTTCTTGTGTAGACCCCATCGTTACCTGGTAATCCTGCCTTGGTCGTGTTGCCCAAGAGGCGGGGACTCCTGGGGCCTGTTGATGGATGGCTGGCGCCAGGTCCAGCACACGGCTCTGAGCAGGTGTGCCTTCCTTGACACAGCTCCAAGCAGGTGTGCCCTCCTTGACACAGCTCCAAGCAGGTGTGCCCTCCTTGACGCACAGGCCCTGCCTGCCTGGGCATCTGTAGGTAAATTGGGCCTCCCGATAAGTGGCAGAAGTGGCCCTAGAGCCCAGGCATCTGGGCCCTGGTCCTCTTTCTACTGCCCTGTGGTGACCTAAAGGTCTTCCTGGGCCAGATAACCCAAGGCAAGGCCCTTACAGAGCCAGCCTTGGCCTGGGGACTTTTCTGCAGAGCCTTTGGGGATGCCATACTTGGCCCAATGACACAATTTTCCTTGATGATCTCAGTTTTCAAGAAATTTGTGTGTGTGAGTCTTTCCAGGACAAGTTTTGATAGCACTGGCAAAGGCTAAAGATAATGTGATTTTCACCCATTAAAGGTAATGGATTCTTAAAAATTGCCCTTCCATTTTGGGGAGCAGAACTCAATTCTCTCTGTGCCCAGTGAACTCCAGAGTCTTTAGATGGCACACATGACAACAAAAGCCAAACTGGGCAAAGTGAGGGCTTACCACAGATAAACATAAGCATAAGCAATGCCCTTCGCTGGGTCCACCACTCCTTCCCCACTCCCAGGCCCCCATCATGATTTATCATTTCTTTGCACCAGAGTCATGGGTCTTTTTTTTTTTTTTTGCCCCCATGCCATATTTTAGCAAGTCTTTCCTTCAGTATAGACGGTAGTAGAATTGTCTTTTCCTAAGTAGCAGCATTGCTGTGGTTTAACAGTGAATGTATATGAATACTTCCACTGAGCTGCTGCATCGTCCAAGTAATGTGCTTCCTTTCTCTCTAACAGCGGACAAGGAGTTGTGAAACTGGACGTTCAGCCAAAGTGTGTCGCTGTGGGCCCCGGGGGATATGCCGTGGTCGTGTGCATTGGGCAGGTAGGGACCTGGCTCTGTTCGGGTCGGAGCTTGCGGCTGTGTGGTACCTGCTTGCAGAATTCTACTTGCATCACGTTTGACAGTTGCTCCAGCCAGTGTTTTTCTTGAGTGCTCATTTGCAGTGCGATAAGGGAGCTCACATATTTAACCCTCACCACCATCCTACCTCTTATACAGATGAAGAAATGGAGGCACAGAGTGGATAAATTGGTTGTCCAAGGCCACAGCTGGTCAGAGGGCAGAGCTAGGGTTTGTCCATAAGCCTCAGACCACGCTGCGTGCCCATTGGCCTGTGAGGTGTATGAGAGATGCCATGGGGTGGGCCTGCCTTTGCTCCTGTTCAGATCCCAGCCCTGCTGTGTTGGAGCTGTGTGACTTCTTGGATTTACCTCACCCTCTCTGAGCCTTAGTTTCCCATCCCCAGTACTCACAGATCCAGGTGATTATGAGGAAGTACATGTAAGTCTCCTCACACCATCTTGGTTCCTTGTACAGATGAGGAGGGTGAGGCCCAGAGCAGCCTGGGACTTTCCCACAAGCAGAAGGTGGCATCTGACTCCCCAGCCTGGCTTCTCACTCCAGACAGCAGGGTCACCAGCACACCTTTGCCTTCGGAGTTTCTGGAGCAAAGCACCCTTTACGGAGATCCAGGCCTGACCCACTTTATACAGAATTCTGCTCTGCACAAGATACTATCTGTTGGCGGGCCTAGGCTTGCTGGCATGTAGACTGGGGAAGGCAAGGGTCAACCGTTGGCACAAGTGACAAGCCCTGCTAAAGAAAGCTGCATTCAGGACCCTCTGCCCCACCGTTTCCCCCTGTGACCTTAATTGCTTTAGGGAGAACGGATTTCTCTGTGTCCTAGATAACACAAACTCCCTGCCAAGTAATTATTGCAGACAGCCTGGACAGCCAGTGGGGGTGGGGGAGAATCCACACGCGGAGCACCTCAGGGCCTGGGGGAAATGCTACAAAGCAGCTTCTCTGTACAGCAGGGCTCTTGCCAGCCAAGGGGTTTGCACATGGGGCTTTTGTGGGTGAGTGGATGAGGCCTAGGTCAGAGTGCCCTGTGTCTTCAGGCCCAGGTTTCCTCATCTGTAAAGTCGTGGTCATCATAGGCCACCCCTTCCCCTGAGGCTGAGAGTAATAATCTCACGAGGACGTTCAGACAGGGACCCAGTGGGGGTCTGCCCCCCAGGGGGTTAGAAATTACCCTGGTAGGGTTATAGCATGCCAGGGGGACAGGTGGTTCTCTCTGTGATCTGCTGTTACTCATCCATTCCTCCCAGGACATCTAAAACCTCCAGTCTGGGTCAGAATCTTCTGCAGAGCTCCCTGTCACCAGTCAAAGGGTCAGGAGGGTGCTGGGAGGGGCCTGGGGTTTTAGATCAGAAAACAACCAGGTTCAAGTCTCATGTCAGACGAAGCTTCGGGCCAATGCTTAGGCCTTCATTCTTCATCTGTGGGTAGGTAAGGCCACCCCAGAGCCAAGCAGATGACACAGGTGCGCCTTCAGTAGTAGTAGTAGGATGAATGGGCACTGCTACCATTCATTCTGATACACGCCACAATCCATGCAGAAACAAACCCAGAGGGTAGGGGCAGGAGCTGCCTGTCCTCATGACAGCTGATGGCTTGGGTAGGGGCTCATTGGGATAAAAGCAAAACTCACAGATGGCGGCCACTCTGTCTGGGAACAGACGAGTAAGTTAGAATTAGAAGAATAGACAAGGAGGGGAGACAGAAAAAGGAGGGCCCCTGCTGCAGAGCCTCTGCTGCACGTACCAGAGGCAAAGGTCCAGTGTGGGGGCCGAGGCTTGGAATCTCGGCGAGTCCTGGCTCAGCCTGCGGGAACTGGTGCGTTGAGCGCACAGTATAAGCATTGTGTACCCCATTTTCTCCTCCGTGAAATGGAGGACCTGATCCCTGCCTTCTGGGGCTGGAACACTCACAGCAGAGTGCTGGCACATGCCCAGGGGCTATCGCTGCTGTTTTTGTTACTGTCCTTACCCTGAACATTGACTCTCATCTTCACGATAGCCAGGCACCACTGGCTAATGAAGCCCAGGACAATTCTGGGCCATCCCCTCATCCAGCAAGAATCTGTGCTAGGGTCAAGCCTCTGTCTGTCCGTCTTCGGAGCCCTGCCCGGTCAGCAGTGTGCCCTGGGGGCATCCCCAATACAGCCGGACACCCGAGTACTTGGCACCCTGGCAGTTCTGAGGGCCAAACAGTGTGGCTCAGCCCATGCCGAGGACAGTCTCCTGCCCTCTCATCAAGCATGTCAGGAGTAAACGCAGTACGGGGCTGGTGTGGCGGCCACCACGAGGGGTGCACACTTCCCAGTGGGCTTGGGGCATCAGGAGCAGCGACCCAGGCCCCAGGAAGTAGGCACCAGCCTCCCGGCCACTGTGCTGTGTGCCATCCGTCCTCCTGGGAGTCATGCTTGTGTGGGGAGCAGAGTGCCTCTGTGGACTTGAGTGTCCCAGCTCCACAGCTGGGTGCCACGAGGTTCTCCTACTGTTCCTAGGCTGTAGGAGAACAACTAGCTGCGGAACTCTGGCTCTTTTTTTTGTCTTGAGAAGCTAGAACCTAAAATCCCAAGTGCCATACTCTTGCACTGTTGCTTTGGGGCCTTATCGCGCCCCCCGCCCCACTGTGCTCCCATCCTCCTGATGCCTAGGAGTGCTGTTCAGCAGAGTGCATTTATTTCCCTCACTGACTGGAGGGAGTAAAGTTCAGAGGCCAAGTGACTTTCCAAGAGGTGTTGTTGTGGTGACAGCTGTGGTGGTAAGGTAGTGATGATGGCAATGGTCACAGTTCATTGTTTCCTGCTCCACTTCATGGAGTCACAGGGCTAGGACTGAGCCCAGGTGTTGTGGCTCAGAGCCCCGGATGGCCCTGCAAAGAGGTTGGGGACAGAGCCAAACCCAGCTCCGCTGAGCCCCGACAGGGGCATACCCCTCCAGCTGCTGAGGGTCTTGTCCCGAAGGGCTGGACCGCCCTGATCCGCTGCTCATGTGTACCGCAGATCGTCCTGCTGAAGGATCAGAGGAAGTGCTTCAGCATTGACAGCCCCGGCTATGAGCCTGAAGTTGTGGCAGTGCACCCAGGCGGGGACACGGTGGCGGTTGGGGGTGCGGTAAGGCACTTTCCTCTCCCCTGTGCTCTCTGTCCTTGGTGTATGGGTGATCTGGGGACAGCATGTGCTGTGTGAGTACCAGGGCTGTCTCAGGGAAGGTGAGCGGTCAGGCAGGGGAAGGGTGGCGTCAGGCAGGGGGTAAGGGACCTGCTCTGGGGCCCAGCCACCTCCTGCCACCCAGAGCTGGAGCCTTCCCCTGTTCTCAGCACTCCCCCCACTTCACTGCGCAGGTACCCACAAAACTGTGGAAGGTGAGTTGGGGGGAGTTTTGAGCAGGGGACAGCTGGGCCTGAGAGCCAGCCCCATGAGTGGCAGGGGGAGCAAGAGGGCAGCAGATCAGGAAATGAAGGAACAGGAATGGTGTCCCTGGGGCTGGGCTCGGCTCCTAGATTGAATGAAGAGTGACAGGAATTTCCTGACATCTTCAGGGTGCAGTACTAATGAAGAATTTTACAGTTTCCCTTGAGTTCCGCTTCGGTGTAATTCTCATGTCCTTGAACTTGTGTTTGTGGCACGGTCACAGTCTGCCTGGGCAAGTCCTGAGTGCTTTAGAGAAGAGCTCATTTCCCCTCCCCAGCCCAGGAGGGCAGCCCTCTGATCACCCAGGCCTGCAGCAGGTGTGGCAGTGCCCTCCGTGCTAGGGGCCTGGCGGCTCTACGTGCTACTGGATCCTTCAGGTCAGGTGCCGGATGTGACCTGGACATGGAGTAGCTTCCTCCACCAGCCAGCTTGAGGGCCTCAGGAGACCAGCGGTGCCCTGAAGTACCAACAGCCGTTTTCATAGAGCTGCATAGGTTTCAGGCCTATCCACGGGAAGAGCCATGCCCAGTGCCTGACATGCACCCAGCAGAGTAGCAGTCAGAAAGGCACATTTTCTTAAGCCCTCAACCCCTCCCTTCACAAAGGGTGGGTGTGGTGCCTGTGTGTTTGGTGGTGGCTCACTTCCTCTTTGTCTCTGCTGCAGGATGGCAACGTCCGCCTGTACTCCATCCTGGGCACCACGCTGAAGGATGAGGGCAAGCTCCTAGAGGCCAAGGGCCCCGTGACTGATGTGGCCTACTCCCACGACGGCGCCTTCCTTGCCGTGTGCGACGCCAGCAAGGTGGTTACAGTGTTCAGCGTAGCTGATGGCTACTCGGTGAGTGGGCAGCGGGCTCCTCTGTCCCTGTGCTGGGCGGTGCAGGTGGCAGTGGAAGGCGATCGTGACTTGGTGACCTTGAGCTGACCTTGTCTGAGCTGTAGCTTTCTTGCTTCTACAAGTAGCAGGTGCCTCGTGCCGTGCTTCTGGGGAGTTAGTGGGTTTGTAGGGGTCACTAGCATAGAGTTAGTGCCTGAGAAACCTGGGTCTTCATTGTCGACATGAGGGGTAAGCAAGGTGATATGGGCAACCCTGGCCTGAACCTGACCTGCCACGTCTCTTGTTTTCAACCTGCAATTAGGAGAACAATGTTTTTTATGGACACCATGCAAAAATCGTCTGCCTGGCCTGGTCCCCAGACAATGAACACTTTGCCTCTGGTGGCATGGACATGATGGTGTATGTCTGGACCCTGAGTGACCCGGAAACCAGAGTCAAGATCCAAGGTGACTTCCTTCCCCAGGCCTTGGCAGGGACCACCCATGGCCCGGGGCTCCATGGGCCACTTCATAGGCTGTCCCCTGGCTGCCGTTCCCAAGGCTGAGGAGCCTCTCTGCTTCTAGGCAGGTGGCCCGGAAGAGGCGTGGGTCTCCTTCCCTCCAGCAAACACCAGCTGTGTTGCTTGCCGTGCTGAGGGACCACAGGCTGCTTCGTGTTCCCAGTGGGAGCACATGGGCCTCATGCACAGGACACGTACTCAGCTGAGTGAAGGCCTCACTCTGACATCTTCCCTTCCCCCACCCACCCCTTAAATTCCACCTGGGACACCAGGGTCTCCCACTCCCTAAGATAGCCACATCCAGTGTCTAATGTGAGCCTCATGTAGATGTTGAAATTTTCTGGTAGCCACATTTCAAAAGGAAACAGGTGAAGTTATTTGTAACAGTAGATTTTATTTAGCCCGGCATGTCATCATTTCTCCCTGTGGGGGTTGTGATGTCCACAAGTGGCCCCGTGTGGGGAGGCAGCTCTGTGCTGTCCAAACCCTCCCCTCCCCAGTGCCTCCCTACTGTCGTCCTGGTGCAGTCAGGTCCCCTCATCCATTTTCCTTGAAGACATCCTTTTGTGTTAAACATTAACGGGCCCTTTTCCTCTTTAGAAATGTGTGAGCCCATCCGCAGAGCTCATTCCCCAGCTGCAGGCTGCAGGTGGGGGAAGGCAGCCCAGTCCGGCGGAGACGCAAAGCAGATTTCACTGTCCGTCCTGGTTTATAAGGCAGTCGACATTGAGATTCAAACAAGTAGTGAGAATCAAGTTTATGGATGAAATGGATCCAGAAAAAGTATATAGCAAGAGCTAGTCAGGTAGAGAGTAGGTCAGGGTCTGTGTCTTCACTATGTGGTCACAGGCCACCAAACATGAAGTGACCTCAGCGTCGGACTCTCATGCACATAGTTGAGTTCTGCACCTGGAAAAGAGCAAGCCTGGTGAGGTGAACAGAGCGCTAAAGCCTAGCTTCACTGTCAAGTCATGCTTGGTGGTTGCAGGAGCTCCCAGGCACCTGTGCCACCCGCCACCCGCAGGCTAAGGCTTCCTGCATCAGGACACATGCCATGCCAGGTGGGGGATGCTGAATCTGACCCTGTCTAGGCGGGGCTGCAGACCTAGAGGCTGGGGACCACCTGGACCAGGGGAGCAGAGAGCTGGTGGGAACCCCCTTGCCTGCAGCTGGGAGCCTCCCTGGGCTTTATGGGCAAAGCCAGCCACAGAGGAGCCTTAAGTGCATGGGCACCGTCTCACTGTTGGCATCTCGGGTGGAAAGAGGCAGGATGATGGGAAATGAGGAATCTGGTCGCCTACGGTGTGGCTCACAGAGGGGAAAGTCAGTGGCCCCCAGTTGTATGTTTTCCAGCCTTTTTTTGGTTGTCACGCCCCGCCCATTTTAATACCGTATGCATACGGCCTAGCGCTTTGTGTGTTTGCATGTCATTGCTTTTATAGCTAAGAAGAAATTGTTATTTCACTCTTTTGGAACTTGGTTCTCAAGACTTGAGAGGCAGAGCCACTGGCATCTGTAGGTGGAGCCGGGGATGCTGCTAGTTACCCTGCAGCACAAAAAAGAGGTGCCCGGCCCTAGGGATCAGGCGTGCCAGGCAGATAATTCAGCCCCACTGCCACCCTGCCAGACTCCTGAGTTACAACGATTCAGGACCATTTTCTTGGGAGCCCTGTGATGATTTAGGCACAGGTCATTCCATCTTCCTAGTCCAAGGTGTACATAGTTGCGGAGAAGTTTGGCTTTTCGTTAAATCGCACCCTTTCTTCTCAGATGCACACCGGCTGCACCATGTCAGCAGCCTGGCCTGGCTGGATGAGCACACGCTGGTCACCACCTCCCACGATGCCTCTGTCAAGGAGTGGACAATCACCTACTGAGGAGCCCCACCCCCGCCTCTGGACGGACCTAATCAGGGACTAGAGTTTAACTGCAGCGGAACATGTCATTTCTCTATTTCTGTGACGCGCCCCCTTGACCCTGCTCCACCGCAAGAGGCAGTAGGGCCCCGTCATGACCCTCGTCTCTGCAGGGTGTCTGTACACGTTCTTCTGAAAGCTTTAGACAGGAACAGTTTGCACATGAAAAATAAAGCGAGCACTTAAACAATGTGTGGAGCGTAACTAAAACCCACAGCCCAACCAAACCTTGAGAATGCGGAACATTCCAGAGGCAGTAGCCTCCAAAGCACACAGAGCCCCCGGCCCCGCTGTGGCTTTCTCTCACTGTTGGTCAGGGGGGGTTGTACAGGTGAATGAGCTGCGGCTCTCACGTTCCTACCTGCAGATCATTTCTGTACTAGTGAGAAGAGCGAATATGCGTTGCGGTTCAGCAAAGCCGGAATTCTGTGTTGAGCAGATGTCTGTCTCTTCCTAGCGTGTGACTCACACCATGTGGCTGCCTTCAGAGAGCCACCTCCAGATCAGATGGGGACACACAACCCCTGGATATGTTTCATTGTCAGATTTTGTGCTTGATTTTAAGAATGGAATTGTGGGTTTTTTGTTTTTTGGTTTTTTAAAATGTATTTTAACTGTTGCCTGTCAGTGTTTACAAACTAGTGCGTTGACAGCACCATGTTCAGGTTTTTAGAACCCTTGTTAGCCAGACTGAGGTGTCCTGGTCACTGTTTCACCATCATGCTTTGATGTTCTCCTGTCTTTCTCTCCCTCTTCTGCTCCCAGGAGCAAAGGTTAATTTAAGGGCAAAGATGAAGTCACTGTAAACTAATCTGTCATCGTTTTTATCTTTTCTTTTTCAGTGCAGAAATTAAAAGTAAGTATAAAGCACCGTGATTGGGAGTGTTTTTGTGTGTGTCGGAATCACTGGTAAATACTGGCTGAGAACAATCCCTCCCTTGCACTTGTGAAAACACTGAGCGCTTTAAGAGATTAGCCTGAGAAATAATTAAATATCTTTTCTCTTCATTGTGGATCACTGACTTTGTGTGATGGGGGTACGTGGGGCGGCTGGGCCGGGAGGAACCTCTGTGGGATTCTCATAGCTATAGGGGTCTTACCAGCCCACAGCCTCAGGCAGGAAATGTTTGGAATCCTCGATTGTCAGATCCATTGTGTCGGGGAAGGGAAGCCCCAAAGAAGGGGCTGGAACCCTCGGTTCCTGTTCCCAGCCATACCGCCAGTCACCCTGTGACCTAGGTCACATCCCTTTCCTTCTCTGGGCCTAAATTTCTTTGTCAACTGACAACACTGGACCAGATGATGTCTACATCCCACCTGCTTCCCAGATTCTTAGCAGCCTGTATAGCTTTCATGTAAGGAATGGCATGCATTTAGATGGTAAAAACTAAGTTCCCAAACGTCCACATTAATTGCAAAGTGAAAGGCACTGTTCTTTGAAAGTGCCTTTTATACTTTTGTAACAATTGTGAAGTTGTCTAAATTTGCAATCCCAGTTTTAAAAAACCCTTTGAAGAATCTAATTACACTGCTTCTTAGAAAAGTGAGGGAATAAAAAGTTAGTCTATAACATCTGAAGCTGGGGCTGCCTCTTAAAGTCTACAAATGTACTTTGTTCCTATGTGTATTTTGGGTTAGGAGCAAAGTACTCTTTTTTTGGGGGGTGGGGGTGGGGGGAGCTTTTCACTCTTGTTGCCCTGGTGGGGGAGTGCAATGGCACAATCTCTGCTCACTGTGACCTCCACTTTTCACATCAATGGGAGTGGTGACTCATTCAGTAAATGGTGATGGTAAAACTGGGTGACGAGTTATTTACTTTATCCTTATAGCAGACTAAATTAAAAGATCAGAGTTTTAACTTTAGACAATAAAACCGTAAGAATTCAAGAAAATACTGAATTTAGTCACACAAACAGGAGTTTCTAAGAATGACAAAATGGTAAAGAATGGTTCCATTCATGAAAAAAAAAAAAGCCACATACTCAGAAGGTACAAACAAGGAAGGCCCTGAGAACCTTGTAAGGTCCATGGTAGAGGGGAGAGTACCTGTTCTTTCATGTAGTGAAATTAAAGGCTTAAAAATATCTCTACCCAGGATCTCCATCAGTTTCAAGGAGGAAGATCTGTATACTCACAAGTGAGCTTTCAAAGAGAAAACTAAGCCACTTTTTTTATCCCTGGAGATAAAAGAATGCAGGCAGCATTTTCAAGCTGATCGTTTATTGGCAATCCGTGATCACAAGACTGAGCACCAATTGGAGTCGTTTTGGGAGAGGAGAGAAGCTGGACCCCAGGCGTGACCCAGATGGACCCAATCCTCCACAGCTGTGTTCAAGGCAGGGTGATACCTTCGTGCACACCAGCTGCATTCTGCAGACCAGCTTTGGCTACCAACAGCACTTCGGGATTCCAAGACCCCAGGCTGCACTGGAACTAGACATTGAACTGAGGTCAATTAGCAATGACCAGCAAGGATCAACACTTGTGGATGGAGAGGGAAGGTAGTGTGCAGGCATCTCCCATGCTCTTCGGCCAGCTTAGGGCCTTGGAGACCTGACACTCGCCCTGGAGGAAGCAGTGTAGTGAGAAGAGAAAGCCAGACTCTAAGGGATTCTGTTTCCAGCTCTGACACAATGACCTCTCGGTAAGAAGCAGCTCAACTAGAAGACTTAGCTCCTAAGAGCCTTCTGGCGATATGTAACAAAGTCTGTTTCCACTAGGGCACCGCCCTTGTGAAATGAGCATGTAGGTAACATGCATGTGAACAATTTGATCAGTTTTTGAAAAGTGAGTATGTTTGTGTTTACCTGTGCAAACTGACAGGATATGGTGGAATCAAATCCCTGCTGCAAAGGGGGATTTACGTTTACTGCTGATCACTGCATTAACAAAAATGTATTGATCACCAAACTGACAAATAGTTTAGCATAAAGATTTTTCTTCAAATGATTACTATGTTAGCAAAAGAATCTCTTGGGTTCAACCTTATGGAAAATTTGCCCAGTGTTTGACCCGAGTCTGTGAGAACAATGCATTGCATCTGGACCTTGGAGAGCTGGGAACCCCTTTGTGCTGTAAACCAGTACAGTGTGGTACTCTTGACACTAGGAAATTATTGAATACCCAAAGAACTTTTGGTTATGTGGAGATGTACTGTACCAAAAATGGAAAGTCAAAACAATTTTAAACATTATTAATGTCTCTACGACTTATAAACCCATTATATGTTATCACAGCAAACTTTAAAGAAAAATCTTCAGAACAATAGTAGAAGAGTAGCATTGTTTTACATCTTGGAAAATCTCTTTCATGCCTGTCTTCTCTATTCAATGTGTGCACTACATTGTTTTAGTTGAAATATATGAAGAAAATCTGGTTTCCCACAGATTCACAGTCGGAAAAGGGATAAGAACTTGAGTAGCATTTTCAGAGAACTGGATTTTCATCCTTGGCACTATACCAAAATCCAACAAGTGAAAAGTTCTTAAAGGTTCGTGCAATGTGAAATCTGAAACCCTATCAATGAATCTTTTGCCCTCTGTCAAAATCCACTTTGAACACATCTTTTATCTATGCACAATTTTGTACCATTCTTTGATTATTTGAAAAAAGGTGATTCATTGAGTTTTGCTGATCTTTCAAATGTGGACAAGTTTCAGAAAATATTTTTAAAAATCACATTTCTCCAGGTTACCACCAGTCTCGACAGAAACATTGTTTTAACTGTTAGGACCTCATAGCGTTCACAGAACTTGCAGTTCCAAATGAACATTCCAGGTCCTGGGTGTGTCTGTCCTCATGCTTTCCCACCATCTGTCTTGTTTGCCAGGGTGAGGCTGCGTTGCATCTACATTTTGGTTTAGGAAGAGGCAGAAAGCATGGCAGAGGCACGCATGCAGTCTTGAGGGCCACACATTCACCATATCCACTCCCATTTTATGAGGAACTCTTAGTCATGTGAGCACATCTACCTTAGAGGGGCAGGTGGCTGGAGTAGGAGGATAGCCCCTGATTGGGGGCCCCAGGCCCAGCCATGTCTCCTTTGCTCCAGGGGAGAGAGGAGAGCCAGCCCACTGTTCATGAGCCAAATTCTAATATAATACATCCTTGGCATATTAATTTGCCTTGCTAAGCTTGAGTTGCTTTGGAGCAGATCTGGGAATATAATTTTTCCTGACATCTCTACTAACAGTATCCTTGGATTGCAAGATGAATTTTAAAAAATACTTTATCAATTGTAAGTGCTCATCTGCGTGAACCAAGATTTTCTCAATACAGTTACTCTGCAGCGAAAACAAAGTGGAGAAACGTTTGATTACTGAGATTGACATGAAATTGCTGAGACTGATATAAAACTGCAAATGTCCATGATATAAACATGATATGAAGCTTCAGTCCTGATCTGTAATCTAAACTTACTTAAAAATAAGGACGTGATTATTGCAATGGGTAAAAGATAAAAGGTGTTTTCAGCAACTTTGGGGGTCCACTCGGCGCCATGCCTGGGTCACTTGCCTCTTCTGGCAGTTCCTTTCACTTTGTTTCTGGCGCAATTTGGAGGAAGGAACGCTGGGCTCAAATCAAGGACACTTATGTTCCAGACTCTTCTCTGCCATTGCCAGCTGGGCATCTTTTGCTGCAGACAAAATGCCTCTGTGGTTTTGTTTCTCCCTTTGTTCACTCATTTCTTTATTCATCATTTTTGCTGTTTTTTTGAGCATTATGTCAGGGACTGTGCTAGGTTAGTGGCTAGGGATATGGGAATTACAAATTATAATAATAGTAGCTGCTACTATTAACTAGAGGCTAAGTAATGTGCAGATGATGTGCTATGCACTTCACAGATATTTAGGTTCACCTGATAAAATACAGCGTAGGCTGGGTGCGGTGGCACACACCTGTAATCCCAACTACATGGGAGGATTGCTTGAGCCCCGGAGTTTGAGACCATCCTGGGCAACATAGATCCTCCATCACAAAAATAAATAAATAATAAAATACAGGACATCAAGTTACACTTGAGTATCAGATAGATACTTTTTAAGTACAAGTATATCCCAAATATTGCACAGACATACCAAAAAACGTTGATCTGGAATTTAAATTTAACTGGGCATCCTGTACTTTTTTTTTTTTAACTAAATCTGTCAGTGTTACAATTCTCACAATAGTTCTATGAGGAGTGGATGCTATCCACATGTAGCAGACAATGAAACGGACAATTAATTATCAGCTGGGTAATTTGGGGCAAATGATTGAACTCCTGCAGGAAGTTGAGACTTGAAATTAATTCTGCCTGACACTGAGCCCTGATGGAAGTTCTTTGTTATTTCAGATGCACAATCAAGACCAAAGGGGAGAAGATGCAGGAAGACAAGTTGCAGTTGTACAGTTGCCACGTGTGAAGCAGTGAGCCACCAGTCCCTGTTTGTGTGCAGCAAACGGATGGCAGCTCCAAGGGTTAAACTGAAGATAATTGAATGAAGGGACCCTTTGGAGAGGCGCAAGGATAAGGGAAGGCAGGAAGGGGTGGAAGCACTCAGGAAGTAGCTCAGAAGGAAGCTGTTTCCCATGCTGGGCCTGCAGACACAAGGGGAGGGGACCTGTACGCACCAAGAGTGGAAGCCCAGAGCGGGAGACTGGGGTGTATCTTGGAGCCTCCCATTGGCCAAACCCAACGGGAGCCATAAGGGGCCCTGGTTCACAGAGCCCCTGCCCAGCTCTGCAGCTGCTCCCACTTGGCAGCTGCCCTTAGGTACACAGCAGGACAGAACAACCAGTGTCCCTGCAGATGGGGGCAGTCCTGTGCACGGCCTCCATGGAACCATCACTGTCCAGCTCCCATCCTGTGGCTCCTCCAGCTTCAGATTGCGTCTTTTGTCCTCATGCTGCGGCATCCACATCCCATTTTGGGAGCTTGCCCTCCAGGGTAGCCTCTGTATTCTGGGAAGGAAGCGAAAAGTTAAAGAAGGGAAGGTGGAGGAGGAAGGAGTTAGTGCTTATATCAGAGTAGCAAAGCTTTTTTTGAGACGGAATCTCGTTCTGTCACCCAGGCTGGAGTGCAGTGGCACAATCTCAGCTCACTGCAACCTCCAATTCCCAGGTTCAAGCAATTCTGCCATAGCCTCCCGAGTAGTTGGAATTACAGGCAGTGCCACCATGCCCAGCTAATTTTTTGTATTTTTAGTAGAGATGGGGTTTCACCATGTTGGTCAGGCTGGTCTTGAACGCCTAACCTCAAGTGATCCACCCACCTTGGCCTCCCAAAGTGCTGGCGTGAGCCACCACACCTGGCCCAGAGCATCAAAGCTTTTTCCTAGAATGACTGCTGACTTTCACTTAGGTCTCATTATCAGAATTGGGCCACTGCTGGGTGTGAGGAGGACTGGGGCATGCAACATCTTAGCAGGACACACAATCACCTTGAACAGAGCTGGCAGAGACTGTTTGTTATCACCCAGTGTCAATTGGCTCCTACGTTTCTTTCCCAGCCTCCTTGCAGTGCAGCCAGGGCCCTGTGACTGTGACGGGGAGTGTGGGGCACCCCCAGGCAGGCAGTTAAGAGCAGTATGTATCCACCATCTCTCTCAGAATACGTGTTCTTGGAGGACACATGTTCCAGAAAGATATGGGCTTGCCAGACATGGTGGTCCACGCCTATAATCCCAGTGTTTTCAGAGGCTGAGGCAGGAGGATCACTTAAGGCCAGGAGTTTGAGACCAGCTTGAGCAGCACAGTGAGACCCCATTTCTACAAAAATCAAAAAATTAGCTAGACACGGTGGTGCATACCTGTAGTCCTAGCTACTTGGGAGGCTGAGGTGGGGGCATGGCTTGAGCCCAGGAAGTCGAGGCTGTAGTGAGCTATGGTCATGCCACTGTACTCAAGGCTTGGCAACAGAGTAAGACTCTGTCTTCAAAAAAAAAAAAAAAAGATGTGGCCTTAGGATGGAAGAGTCACCAGATTTGCCACAGACTGTGGTGTGAGCAAGAAATAAATCCCTATTTTACCAGCCTATTCAGATTTTATTGTTTGTTTGTTATCATAGCAGAACCTATCCTATGCTAACTTATATAGGCAAAAAAACAATGAAATGCATGTCAGAGACTATCAGCAGTGTCTACAATAGTGTGTGCCAATCTCCACATCTGCAAAATGAGAAATTTTGCATAGCTCATAGGGCTGCATGGGGATCAGATGAAATACTCCAAGTAAAGCCCTAAATTAATGCTTGGCCCACAGTAAATATAATTGATATGAGCTCAGCATTATTACTATTGTTTTGTAGATATGAAAGAAAGGCTGTTATCAAACTGTGAATAATGTACACATGCTGGTTACCCCCGTAAAAGCAGAACGTGAAATAAGTATCCGACTAGTGATAATATACAACAAATTGTGACTGCTCCTAGAGAAGCCAGGTGGAGGCCAGGGGAAATTCACAGGATCATCTCTGGCTGGGAAATCAGGGCAGGCTTCCTGGAGCAGGAGGTCCCTCAAGGCTGGAGAGGACACTGTGAGGAAATCGACCAAGACTCAGGATGTGGCATTCCTGGAAAATATCAAGGTGGAATTTGGTATCTTTCAGTCTTCTTCTTACGTGTAGTCATTTGTTCATTCCTCCTGTGGAGATTAAAAAACTACAAACCTCACATTCTTTAACATAAAAATCTCCATTTAAAAAAAAAATTCTTATATTTAGTCCTAGATTTCTGTGTCTTCTGTTTTCTCATTTACCCCTGGCTATCATCATTCTATATAAAATCAGGGACGGCTGGCATCCTTATTGGCAGCTACTAGGAAACTGAAACTGAGAGAAGATAGGATTCTGAGGGTGCCACTGCCTGGAAAATCTTGTTAGATAATGATAAAAGGAGCATTGATAACAACACATGAGTTTTTCACTAGTGACGTTTAAATTTTGGGTCATCCAATTATCATCCTACTCTTTGCCTTGTTACCACAAAAATGTTCTTGCTGGGTGAGTCTGAATGTATTAATTACCTATTAATCAAGCAATTATATCAATAAATTATTCAAATATTTTTAATAAATAGCACTACAAATTATTCATGTGATTAATTCTTAATCAGCTAATTAAAAGGGAAAAAAGAACCTTAGATGAAATATTCCAGAGACATCCCAAGACATCAGCTACCCCATGCCAAGAAGGCACGTTTTCTTGTCCCATGAGCCAGGCTAGCCCCAGGGACCCTAAACTGGGTCTTTTCACTTAGATTCTGTTGCAGCACTTTGCGATTATATACCTGATCTGGTACAATGACCATTCCACTCTTCTTCTCCCTAATATTTTTTTTTTAAGGAGGATGCAAACCTCCTTGCCCATTGTACTCGTGTCTTACGTATAAATGGTTATCAAGGTTTGTGCCTTGATAGGGACTTGAACAGGACACAGCTGTTCAGTCATACAACAAAATCAGTCACCCCCACAGGCCCTGGTGGGATGTCAGCATTATCTTTTCCATGTTTTGGCTTGGGAAATGGAATTGCAGGGAAGCTAGGTTTGGGGTGACTTGTATCCCTGCGATGATGGAAGTGGCTGCAAGACAAGAAGCCTGGTTCATAGCCGGGTGTGCCCGATGGACGGGCCTCACTGCTACTGCAGTTGGACAAAATAGACTCTGAAGGGTCTTCACAACAGCGAAAGGAAAACAACTGCAGGACTTGCTTCATGGCCTTCAGTGGCAAAGACGACCAGAGTCAGACATGTTAAGCTTGATGCAAGCAGATGCAGGCTGAGTGACCAGTATAAATTGAAGTGCACTTTGGGGCCCACCTTCAACATTAGACACCGTTTGGACCCAAACACGCTGCCACAGAGGTGTGTGCTGTCTGATGAGAAAAGCTCTACTCTTGTGGTCCGGCAGCTGCTTCTCACCTACTGATTAATCCTGGACAAGGTAATCATCGACCCTGAGCCCCCATGCATAAAATGACATAACATGCCCCCACCCCAACATACGCTACCAGGCTGGTGAGATGCAGGAAAGCCACGTTTGTGGGGAGTTGATTTCCTAGGGTGGTTTAGGCACACAAGCAAGGAATTAGTTCTTAGAACATAATCGAGGGCTTGTGCTCTTGTATAATAAGAACTTCCGTTTGAGCTAGCACGGCCTTCACAGAAGAGCACGTCATGCAGCCGAAAAATTGAAAGGGTTGTAAGGGATAAGCTAGCTGCAGCCATCAATGTGGCCCCATAGAGAGCAGCATGAGGACGTTTGCAGATAGAGACAGACACCATCTCGCTGGCAATTGAATTAGAATCATCAGCTTAGCTTGCTTCTGGTCCCATCACAGATTAATCTAAATGGCACCCCAAGGAGATATTTTTTAAGCAGTTTGGGATTAGAAAAGGTCACACTTCTGAGAGTGCTCCAGAGAGAAACACAGTGGTACCCTTGTCTTCTGAATTCTAGCTTACTCTGATTTTGTTTGTAGGCATAAAGTCAGGTCAAGCAGTATGCCTCAAAGAACTTGGAGTTCTGACAATTACGCCTTCTTTCATGCCTGCCTTCCTGCCCTCCCTCTTGCTATTCCTCTCTCCCTCCTATCTCCCTCCCTTTCTTCCTTCTTTCAATTACAGCTTCTAGTTCATTGGCTTTGGAAACAAAATCAATATTATTTGAAGATTGCAAAGTATTATTTATCAAAACTCAGTTTTGGCCAAATTAAATGGCCACAAACAAACCACAGTCTTTGCCCTGGGAGGAAAGCTGCCTTGATCACTGTCTCAGCCACAAGAGGCAAACACATTTTTGGGTATAGCTGCCATGGCCCATAGAGATCTCATCTGTTTCTTCACTTTCTGGCACATGGAGGTACTAGTTATTTAGTTTTTGCTCATGTAATCTGTAAAACTTTCTCTAAGTGGCTTAACAAAATTGATGGGTCTCACTTGGTTGCCCCGGCTGGAGTGCAGTGGTGTGATCATGGCTCTCTGTAGCTTCAAACTCCTGGGCTCAAGGGCTCGTCACATCTCAACCTCTTGAGTAGATGGGACTATAGGTGTGCACCACCATACCTGGCTTCTAAGTGGCTCTTGCTCTTTTCAGTTTTTCTCTTTTCTTTTCTTTCTTTCGTTCTTTTTTTTTTTTGAGATGGAGTCTCGCTATGTTGCCCAGGCTGGAGTGCAGTGGCACAATCTCAGCTCACTGCAACCTTTGCCTTCCTGGTTCAAGCAATTCTCGTGCTTCAGCCTCCCGAGTAGCTGGGATTACAGGTGCACACCACCATGCCTAGCTAATTTTTGTATTTTTAATAGAGACAGGTTTCACCATGTTGGCCAGGCTGATTTTGAACTCCTAGCCTCAAGTTGTCTGCCCACCATGGCCTCCCGCAGTGCTGAGATTATAGGCATGAGCCACTGCACCTGGCTCTTTTCAGTTTTTCAATCTTCACTTTCAACTGGAGCACAATTCTCAGCAGCAGCTATTGCTGTAGCTTGTGGCAAGCTGTGTCGACAGCAGCCCTCTTTCCCTGAGCTAGCTTCCTCCACCTCAGCACAACCAACGACTCACATTTAGGGCGGGACAGTTCCTTATGTGGGACTGTCCTGTACATTGCAGGGTGTCCGTGACATCCCTGACTTCCACGACATACCAATAGCACCCTCTGCCCCAGTCGTGACTACCAAAAATCTCTCTGGACATTGCTAATTC
>PVKP010015353.1:0-50581 GCA_004027715.1 Plecturocebus donacophilus
CCTCTTGGGTTCAAGCAATTCTTGTGCCTCAGCCTCCTGAGTAGCTGGGACTACAGGCATACGCTATCACGCCCGGCTAATTTTTTGTATGTTAGTAGAGACCGGGGGTTTCCCCATGTTGCCCAGGCTGGTCTTGAACTCCTGACCTCAGGCCTCCCGTTTTGGCCTCTCAAAGTGCTCGGATTACAGGAGTGAGCCACTGTGCCTGACCTATTATTATCATTATTATTATTATTTTGAGATGGAGTCTCGCTCTGTCGCCCAGTCTGGAGTGCAGTGTTGCAATCTCAGCTCACAGCAACCTCCGCCTCCCGGGTTCCAGTGATTCTTCTGCCTCAGCCTCCCGAGTGGCTGGGACTATAGACATTTGCCACCACCCCTGGCTAATTTTTGTATTTTTTAGTAGAGACGGGATTTCACCATATTGACCAGGCTGATCTCAAATGCCTGACCTTGTGATCTGCCCGCCTCAGCCTCCCAAAGTGTTGGGATTACAGGCGTGAGCCACCGCAGCTGGCTGACATTATTTTTTAATTTTAATAATGAGCTTACCTTTAACCACAAATTTGTTATTTTAATGTGCCCCTCATTTAATAATTTTTTTTCCTAAAAATAGAAGCCATTCCACAAAACCTTTTACTTAGTACTCACTACCACTATCAATAAACTATCAGAGCCGTGGTTCTCAACCAGGGGCAATTTTGCTTTCCAAGGGACATTTGGCAATGTCTAGGAAATTTTCATTAGTCATAGCTGGGACTGGGAGTGCACTGGCATAGTGGGTGGAGGTCAGGGTTGCTGCTAAACATCCAACCATGCACAAGACAGCCCCCACAACAAAGAATTATCCAGCATAAAATGTCAATAGCATTGAGACTGAGAAACTCTGCGTTAGAAGTAGATACACAGATGTGCTCCTCACAATTAATATACCTGATAGACAACATGGCATGGGCAGATGTGGCAGGGTTTGTGTAATTTCACCTAAGTTTCATCCTTTCCTCGGATCCTATAAGATCTTTATCCTTTCCTTGTTTGGCGAGACATTCCATGGTCCTGGTGTGCAGCCTCCTTCATTGCAAAGGGTTAATAAACTTGACATTGTCAGATTACAGGTTTGTTCCTGGTGCTCTTAGGCTGATAAATCAGGCTTTCTAGCTGATTTATCAAGCTAAGATAAATTCATGGTGTGGAATCAGGTTCTCCATTTTAGGAGGCGTTTCTGTGAAACTGGGCTAGTCCGGAGACTGGAAGAATGGGAGTGGAGTGAATAGCTTCTCGGCTGAGCCTCTGAAGAATAGGCAGGGTGACCTGAGTGCAGGACTGAATTTATGAACATCCTTGGCTGAAACGCTCTCTAGTTTCAGTGACCTTGCTTCTCCTTTTTTTGCGTCAGCAACCTCCTCAGCACCTGGGGGCTTAATATCCAGATGGTGGCCCAGCCCTGTGGCCTGAACCTTCTGGCAAAACTGATGTGTTAGTGGAGCTATGTAACTTGGGTTTCTATGACAGCAGCCCAACCCAGCCGGACCACCAAGCACAGCATCCTTGAAAGGTGGTGGCATTGGTGCCCGGGCTCAGCATGTTTTTCAGTTGGATGTTGAGATCTGGACTGCCTGCCGATAGCAAAATTCAGATGCCACTAGCCACCAAATCTTGAATAATTAATGAAGTGCTCTTCCTCCTTTGGCCCAGAAGTTCCCACAGCTTCCATGGCCCCTGGCCCCTAGGGGTAATTCCATTCAGCCTGCAGAGCTGCAAAGCAAAGTAGCTTAGGCCATTTGCTGAGAAATCTGGGACACAGGGTCGTCCCCTGAGGCCTTTGAACCTGCTAGTGCAGCTGGTACATCCTGGTACCTGGAGGAAGAGGCTTGAACAAAATCACCTGCTGAGACACAAACAGCACATAGAGGGGACACTTTCTGAAGCCCAATCCCAAGTGTGTCAGATGTGGGTCCCTCACTCCTGCCCTGCAGATGTGTCTGCTGCTCTTGGGCAGAGAAGGCAGTTTCTCTGCTTCCCTTAGCCCCTTCCCAGTCTTCCCCAGGCCTGTGCAGTGGGAGGGAAGCATTAACCTGCAGTTCCTGACTTTTTGCCTTGGGAGGGCTCTCCATGGAGTCCACTAGATACGTGAATTTGCCCTGGTGGAAGGACAGTGGGGGGTCTCAATGGGACTGATGGCAGGACAAGGGGTCCTCCAGAGAGAGGCTAGAGTAGCCAGATCCCTGACTTACATCCTCATTGATTCCGCTCCAGTTTCACCTGTGAGTTGGGTGGGTGTGCCTCAGGCAGGGGACTTTCCATCCCACCTTATCGAGTAGCCCACTCTGTTGATTTCTTTTGCTTTCTTTCCTTCCTTCCTTCCTTCTTTTTCTTTCTTTCCTCTTTCCTTCTTTCTTCCTTCCTTCCTTCCTCCTTCCCTCCCTCCCTCCTTCCTCCTTCCTTCCTTCCTTCCTCTCTCCCTCCCTTCTTTCTTTGTTTCTTTCTTTCTCTCCCCTTCCTTCCTTCTTTCCTTCCTTCTTTCCTTCCTTCTTTCCTTCCTTTCTTCCTTCCCTCCCTCCTTCCTCCTTCCTTCCTTCCTTCCTCTCTCCCTCCCTTCTTTCTTTGTTTCTTTCTTTCTCTCCCCTTCCTTCCTTCTTTCCTTCCTTCTTTCCTTCCTTCTTTCCTTCCTTCCTTCCTTCCTTCCTTCCTTCCTTCCTTCCTCCCTCCCTCTCTCCCTTTTCTTTCTTTCTTTCTTTCTTTCTTTCTTTCTTTCTTTCTTTCTTTCTTTCTTTCTTTCTTTCTTTCTTTCTTTTTTCTTTCTCTCCCCTTCCTTCCTTCTTTCCTTCCTTCTTTCCTTTCTTCCTTCCTTCCTTCCTCCCTCCCTCTCTCCTTTCTTTCTTTCTTTTCTTTCTCTCCCCTTCCTTCCTTCCTTCCTTCCTTCTTTCCTTCCTTCCCTCCTTCTCTCTCTCTCTCTTCCTTTCTTTTTGAGACAGAGTCTCTCTCTGTTACCCAGGTTGGAGTGCAGTGGCGCAATCTTGACTCACTGCACTCAGCTCACTGAACTCCGCCTCCCAGGTTCAAGCAATTCTCCTGCCTCAGCTTCCCGAGTAGCTGGTATTACAGGCATGTGCCACCATGCCTGGCTAAATTGTGTGTTTTTAGTAGAGACGGGGTTTCACCATGTTGGCCAGGCTGGTCTCGAACTCCTGACCTCATGTGATCCACCCACCTCAGCCTCCCAATTGCTGGGATTACAGCCACCATGCCCAGCCCAAGATGGTGTTTTTCTAACTAAAAAAACATAAGTTAAAAATTTTCCTCTAAATTGAATCTAGTTAATTATGAAAAAAAAAAAAAAAAACCTTTACAATGTTTGTTTCACAAACGTGAGAAGCTTGTAGGTGTCAGTAGTGAAAAACATCTTTATGAAACCCTGCAGTATTGTAGGGGTGATGGGGAGGGCTGAGCAAACGGGCCCTTTCTGGTTCAGGAACCTTGGTCCCGAGCAGAAATAAGACGCTGAGTGTTCCTCATCTTTCCCTGGCTGCCTCCCTGGTAGTTGGTGCCATGTCTCCAAAGGTGGTTTGTAGTGGATTGTTTCACTGGAGGCCGGAAGTGGATGATGCACAGGTGACCTCGGCAGGGTGTTAGGACCCTGCTGGAGTCCCTCAGTATGTGACAAGTACTTAAAGGCAAATGTCACTGGCCATGTTTGTTGTTGCATTAGGATTTGGACATTGGCTAGAGATGTAGCAGCCAACATCTTTAACCAAGAGGTGAGGAGCAGAGAGAGACAAAAGAAAAGGAAGAGAGTGTAGGAGGGAGAGAAAAGTCTGAGAGTCTGGTAGAGAGGGTTTAGAGAAATGGAGATGGAAAGAATGCATCCGAAAGAGATCAGCAGGCCGGGCCCGGTGGCTCACGCCTGTAATCCCAACACTTTGGGAGGCCAAGGCAGGTGGATGACCTGAGGTTGGGAGTTCAAGACCACCCTGGCCAACATGGTGAAACCCTATTTCTACTAAAAATACAAAAATTGCCTGGGCATGGTGGCGCATGCCTGTAATCCTAGCTACTCAGGAGGCTGAGGCAGGAGAGTGGCTTGAACCCTGGAGGTGAGAGTTGCAGTGAGCCAAGATCACGGCACTGCACACCAGCCTAAGAGATAAAGTGAGATTCCATCTCAAAAAGTAAGAGAGGAAGGAAGGAAGATAGGAAGACAACACTTTGTAACCTTTTATTTTCTACTGTTGTAGTAATTGCTCTAGAAATAACGACAATATATTGGCCACATTGAACAGGCCTAT
Organism: Plecturocebus donacophilus; assembly: GCA_004027715.1. Lineage (NCBI taxonomy): Eukaryota > Metazoa > Chordata > Mammalia > Primates > Pitheciidae > Plecturocebus > Plecturocebus donacophilus. The sequence continues at coordinate 4,287 of PVKP010015353.1, forward strand.
GTAAACCTATACTCAAAGGCCGAGGGCACGGAGAGGCCAAAGAGGCTGACAAATCCAGTTTCTCAGAAAGAAACATTTAATGAGGACCTGTGAACAGAAACTATGTCTCCAGTGGCTGCAAGAGGGTGGAACCCACACCGGTCCTCCAGAAAGTATCCTTTTTTTTTTTTTGAGACGGAGTCTCGCTCTGTCACCTGGGCTGGAGTGCAATGGCGAGATCTCGGCTCACTGCAACCTCCGCCTCCCGGGATCAAGCAATTCTTCTGCCTCAGCCTCCCGAGTAGCTGGGACTACAGGCGCATGCCGCCATGCCTGGCTAAATTTTTGTAATTTTAGTAGAGACGGGGTTTCACTATGTTGGCTAGGCTGGTCTCGAACTCCTGACCTCAAGTGATCCACCCGCCTCGGCCTCCCAAAGTGCTGGGATTACAGGCGTGAGCCACGGCGCCCGGCCAAAAGTATACTTTCTATAGCAAAGTAGCTTAGGCCATCTGCTGAGAAACCTGGGACACAGGCTAAAACATGAGCACCTGGCCATATTTCACACTTTCTTGTGGAAACTCCTGACCTCCAGAGAGGTTAGATAAGGATCTTCATGAGACGTTATCTATGCTACGGGCAGTGTTTAAAGACCTTGTTGCAGAATACCTTGGTATGCGGGAGTCAAACATCTGTCATCGTGATGTTTTCCCTTCAATATGAAATCGCTCCAGCCACGCAGCAGGCTGTGTACCTACACTCCACTCCTCAGTACTGGTCCTTGCAATCTCACTTGCCCATCTGTTCCTTGATAGTCCCTGGGTCTAGAGGGAGGGTGCTTGATATTGTATAGGTGTAGCAGCAGTGTACTGGCTTCATTGGAAGACACTGCATTGTGAAGACACTGCAGCAACAATAAAGGCAAACCCAGAACAATAAGCAACAGAGGAGCACAGCACCTAAACCAAGAAGCAGCTTCTGCCACCAGGTGCCCCAGGACCAATGCCAGTTATGAAGCCAGTAACAACTAAGGCATTCAAAATGGGGGTTAAGTCTGAGAAATTGGTCATTTATGTTATATATTCTCTCCAATCTCATCCTTGGAAGGGAGATACCCACCACAGCATGCCAGAAACACAGAAAAGTGACATGAGGCCGGATATCCAACCAATGTTTTTCTTTTTATTTTGAGACGGAGTCTCGATCTGTCGCCCAGTCTGGTGTGCAGTGGTGTGATCTCGGTTCACTGCAACCTCCACCTCCCAGGCTATTAGTAGAGATAAGGTTTCACCATGTTGACCAGGCTGGTCTCAAACTCCTGAGCTCCGGTGATCCACCTGCCTCAGCCTCCCAAAGTGCTGGGATTACAGGCATGAGCCACTGTGCCCGGCCCCAACAGATGTTTTTCTGTGAGCCAGCAGCATAATCTTGGGCCCAGAGGTGGCAACTGGTGATAGTGCTGACAGAACATGACAACTAAGGATGAAAGGAAACAAACTTAGTGTACTTGCAAGGAAAGTTCTTCTCCATCTATTAGAATGACACTGGTCCATTCATTTAGAGTAGTTAGTATAGAGACAGCTCTTGGCTTTTGTAAAGAGGACGGGGCCGTATACCATCCATGTTGCCCAGGGGATGAAGTGTCAGAAGCTGTGGTTAAAGTAATTTGATTGAGAGTACACCATATTAGAGAGCTCACCACCATACCATGGGGTATGCATGCTTCCCCTGACCATTTATAGCGAGTGATTGGGGGCCAGTATTCAATAAGATCAATGGGAACCATGCTAACCATTGAGGATATTCCCCACTGTCTGGCAGGAAATAGCCTATCCAGCCTAGGTGTATTTGCCATTCTAAGCCCCAGTACACTATCCCCTCCCCTGGTAGAATGTCTGTCAGTATCTCCGTGCAGAAAATATGGTGGGTGTCAGCCAGATCTGAAAGCAAAGCAGTCCTCTCAGTTCCCGTATGTGAACAACAGTAGGCTTGGGGAATGGTGGTCCTAACCTGTCATATGGGGCAAGCACCTCATCCCATTGGCTGAAGTTAAAGAAATAAGGGCTTCAGATCACATATTCATCCACCTTTGCAAGGTAGGTGTCTCTAGGAAAGTTTGAATTTGTGCTTTGTTTTTTTTTTAACTTTTAGGTTCAGGGGTACATGTGCAGGTTTCTCATATAGGTAAATTGCATGTCACAGGAGTTTGGCGTACAGATTATTTCATCATCCAGGCAAGAAGCTTAGTACCTGATAGATAGTGTTTCGATCCTCCCTCCCTCCACCCTCAGGTAGGCCCTGGTGTCTGCTGTTCCCTTCTTTGTGCCCATGTGTACTCAATGTTTAGCTCCCATTTACAAGTGAGAATGTGCGGTATTTGGTTTTCTGTTGCTGCTTTAGTTTGCTTAGGATACTGTTTTCCCTGGCCATTTATAGTGGGTGATCGTGGGTCTAGTATTCGATATGATAAATGGGAACCACTCTAACTGTTGAGAATATTTCTCCATCTATGGCAGGAAAAAGCCTATCCAGCCTGGGGGGTATTTGCCATTCTAAGCCCCAGTGCAGTGTCCTCTCCCCTGATAGTGTATCTGTCAGTGTCGTCATGAGCAAAATATGCTGGTTGTCACCCAGGTTTGGGAGCAAAGCAATCTCCTCAATTACCTGTATGCAAACGATGGTAGGCTAGGGGCATGGAGGTCCCAACCAGTCATATGGAGCAAGCATCCCCACTTTGGCTGAAGTTAAATAAATAAAGCCTGCAGATAACACATGCATCCACTCTAGCAAGGTAGATGATAGATTATATGGTTTGGATCTGTATCTCCACCAAATCTCATGTCCAATTGTAATCCCCAGTGTTGGAGGTGGGGCCTGGTGGGAGGTGATTGGATCAAGGGGATGGGTTACTCATGAATGGTTTAACCCCACCCTCTTCATACTGTCCTCACAACAGTGAGTGAGCTCTTGTGAGATCAGGTTGCTTAAAAGTGTGTGGCACCTCCTCCGTCACTCTTTCTTGCTCCTGCTCCTGCCATGTGAGATGCTTGTGCCCCCTTTTCCTTCCACCATGATCAGAAGCTTCCAGAGGCCTCCCCAAAGCAGAAGCTACTATGCTTCCTGTATAGCCTGCAGAACGGTGAGCCAGTGAATCCTTTTTCTAGTTACCCAGTTTTTTTGAGATGGAGTCTCGCTCTGTCACCTAGGTTGGAGTACAGTGGTGCGATCTTGGTTCACGGCAACCTCCGCCTCCCGCGTTCAAGAGATTCTCCTGCCTCAGCCTCCTGAGTAGCTGGAATTACAGGTGCACATCACCACGCCCAGCTAATTTTTTTGTATTTTTAGTAGAGACAGAATTTCACCACGTTGGCCAGGCTGGTCTTGAATACCTGACCTCATGATCCACCCGTCTCGGCCTCCCAATCCTGTGCTGGGATTACAGGCGTAAGCCACCATACCCGGCCTGTCTCAGGTATTTCTTTATAGCAATGTGAGAACGGATTAATACTGTAGGTTTCCCTAGGAAACTTTTTTTTTTTTTTGAGACAGAGTCTTGTTCTGTCACTCAGACTAGAGTGCAGTGGCATACTCTCAGCTCACTGCAACCTCTGCCTCCCGGGTTCAAGTGATTCTCCTGCCTCAGCCTCCCAAGTAGCTGAGATTACAGGTGCGTGCTACCATGCCTGGCTGATTTTTGTATTTTTAAATTAGAGACGGGGTTTTGCCATGTTGGCCAGGCTAGTCTAGAATTCCTGACCTCAAGTGATCCTCCCACCTTGACCTCCCAAAGTACTGGGATTACAAACCTGAGCCACCATGCCCGGCCTCCCCAGGAAACTGAATTTATGCTTTCAGAAGACCAGTTTTCCTTTTTGTTAACCCTGATGTTTGGAGGTTACATGGGAGATGAAAGTGCCATGATCTGTCGTGTTCCCTGGCCCAGTCCTGCACATCATGTCCAGCAAAATGTATCTTTCAGTTACTGTCAATGTGTCAAGGATATCCATACATAGTACTGAGAGCCTCTAAACCTTTAATAGTACTGGCTTGATTAGCTCACTTACAAGGACAAACTTAAGCAGTTCAGTAGCAGTATCTACACAGGCCAATACATACTTTTTGTCTTGACTTACAAAAAGAGGCCCTATATAATTCACTTGCTGATCTGTTATAGGATAGACAGCCCTATGAGTGTGCCTTGCATGATATGGTATATAGTGTGGATGCAATCAAGAATGTGGTAGGCTGGGTGCGGTGGCTCACGCCTGTAATCCCAGCACTTTGGAAGGCCAAGGTGGGCGGATCACAAGGTCAGGAGATAGAGATCATCCTGGTTAACACGGTGAAACCCCATCTCTAATAAAAATATAAAAAATTAGCCAGGCGTGGTGGCACGCACCTGTAGTCCCAGCTACTGAGGAGGCTGAGGCAGGAGAATCACTTGAACCTGGGAGGCAGAGGTTGCAGTGAGCCAAGATCATGCCACTGCACTCCAGCCTGGGCAACAGAGCAAGACTCCATCTCAAAAAAAAAAAAAAAAAGAACGTGGTAAACATTTGTATTAGTCCGTTTCCACACTGGTATGAAGAACTACCTGAGACTGCATAATTTATAACGCAAAGAAGCTCAATTGGCTCACAGCTCCACTTGGCTGGGGAGGCCTCAGGAAACTTACAATCATGGCAAAAGATGAAGGGGAAGCAAAGACCTTCTTCACATGGCGGCAGGAGGGAAAGAGAGCAAGGAGGTAACTGCCAGACACCTTTAAACCATCATATCTCATGAGATCTCACCCACTATCATGAGAACAGCATGGAGGAAACCACCCGCATGATCCAGTTACCTCCCTGACATGTGGGAATTACAATTTGACATGAGATTTGGGTGGAGACACAAAGCCAAACCATATCAACATTTTTAACAGCTATTGGGAGGTTGCTATATTTTAAGGGCAATCCTGCCTTCTTGGCTATTTCCCAGCTTACTCTTGCACTTCTATGACTACTTTTGTTATGTACCCAGGTCTCTATTCAGTGGCTTGGAACAGCACAATGCTTCTAATTGTTCTTAGGGTGTCAGCTTCTATATTTCCGGGAACTGAGTCCTATCTACATGACGTACTAACTCTTTCATCAGCTGCAGGGTGTTGCCGCTTCTCTATATGTCTTGCCACATATTTATGCCTTATATGGGTTTGTGCATAAACATTCAGTTTTTTTGTTCCCACTGGGTTAGCCACATAATTAAGCCTTTGAATGTAGCCCAGCTATCAGTGCAAAGAGCCAGGGGCCAGGGCTTATGTGTGATTATTAACCAAGCAGCTTGCAACTCAGCCCGTTGTGGTGGGTACTTATATCAACCCAGATTATATCAGTTTGTGGTCGCATAGCAACAGCGGTCCAAGTACAGGGGTTTCCCTTGCTGGAGCCATCTGTATACCAAGCATGGTCAGGGATGCTCACTCCTTTTCTTATTGTGCTAGGCACTGGAGTAGGAAGGGGCAAAGGGATTGGTTGCTCACATGTAACAGGGCCTAACACAGCATGCAATTCTGGCCTTAAGGGATTGGTTACCAGAACACTTCATTGCTGCAAATAGGCATGCCATTTATTCAACGTAGATGTTTGAGACTTAAAAGGAGGTGGGTGATTTAAATAATCCTTCTATCCATCCCTTGATTGGTAGACCAGTTCTCACAGTCATGGGAAGGGTCTTTGCCAATGATGCCACCTGCTGTAAAGCATTAAATACTGCCAGCACTTGTTCAATGGGAGAGTATTGATGGGGACAGGAGACAGAGAAATTCTAGGCAGAAAAGGGTGGAGTTCCTGACGAGGGCCCCACCTTCAAGCCTGGAACCGCAGCCCAAAGTGAACTTTATATCCCTATTTTCCTGCTCAAATGTTGCCTTTTCCAAAACCACCCCTGGCCCACCCTGCTCCTCATCCTGTACCCACAAAAAGCCCAGGCTTCCTTGGCAGAGAGCAGAGAAGTGGAGAAGAAAAGAAGCAGCTGAACATTGGAGAGAAGCACTTTGACTTCAGAGGGATGACTTTGGAGCATAGTCTGGCCGAAGACGGCCAGATTTCAGGGAAGAATACCCTCCCACTGCTTCCTCTTTCCAGCTCCCCTTCCTGCTGACAGCCCACTTCCATCGGCAATAAAATCCCCCGCATTTGCTATCCTTCAGTTCGTTCGTGCAATCTGATTTTTCCTGGATGCTGGACAAGAGCTCGGGATACTAAGGGCTGTGATATTAACCCTCTGCCCTCACGAAAAGGCAGAGGGTCCACTGGGCTGTTAAACACTTACTTAAGTCATCTGCAGACAGTAAAGCTAAAAGAGTTCACTGTAACACATGCCCTCTGGGGCTTTGGGGACCATGGGTGTTTTATTCTCCTTAGACGCTTCCTTGGGGCACGCACAGAGTTTTGCTCCTGCCAGCGCCCAAAAGCACTTGCCCCGGCTCTTACACTTGCTCACCTGCATGCTCCCCTTCCCACAAGGGTTTGAGAGCTATGGGCTGAGTAAGCAAGGCACCCCATCATGAGGCCTATGAAGGGGTCAGGGAGAATTTCCTCTTTCAGTATCTGGTTTTGCTCCTTTCCATAAATGTGACCAGAATCTTAAAGGGATTGATTTACCATACTATGATTGCCATAAGGCCCAACTCTTGCCCACAGGAGTAGCAGTAACATCCAAAGTCATTGCTACTCCCTATAAAGGGGTGCCTGAGGCTTTTCCCTGCTACACTGGCACTTTAGCCTGTTCAAAGCTACCTGCTGTGATGTGTCCCAGTTTCAATGTGTCTTTTTTCTAATAAGTCCATATAGTGGCCTCAAACATTGGGCTAAGGGTGGGATAAATGCTGTCTAATATCCTAAAAGACCCACAAATGTTTGGATTTCTCTGCTGTTTTCAGAGTTGGAAGTTATTGGACTTTGTCCATTAATGTACCCAATATCAAAGGAATCTTACCCCACCGTATAACCCCTAAAACTTCACTGCAGGCCCTGGGCCCTGGATCTTCTGAAGGATTGATTTCCTATCCTTGTTCCAGAAGATGATTGCACAATGCCCTGAGACTTTCCTAATACACATGAACATCTCAGGGGTTAACATTATATTATAAATATAAGAAGACCGAAAAAGGGAAGTCAGGAGTGAGAGCAAAGACAAGTCTCTAGCTATCATCGAGTGACAAACTGTAGGAGTGTGAAATAGCCCTAGGGCAGCACTTGAAAGGTACACTGGAAAGCTTGCCAGGTAAAAGCAAATTCGTTTTGTGATTATTTGTACAGTAGAATGCAGAAAAAGGTATTAGCCAAATCTAAGACAGCGTGATGTGTACCCAGGACAGACACGATGTGGTTGGCTACCTGAGTAATTTAAGAAACTGTAGCTTGTATAGCCAGGGTTACCTTGTTCAATTTCCGGTAACCCGCAGTCATCAGCCAGGAATGGTCTAGTTTGCATGCAGGCCAGATGGAACTGATAATTTTGCTTTGAGCTGGCCAGATAATATGCACCTTTTAAGTTCCTCAATAGCTGCACTTACTACAGCATGCTCCTCGGGAATTTGTATTGTTTAACACTGACAGCCTGCCTAGGGCCAGAGAATTGTACGGGTTTCCATTTTGACCTCCTCTGAGAATACCTGTACTATACCCACCTTTAATCTGAATTCTCCCACTGAGGTTTATGCAGTCTTTTCTAACAGAATATCCATGCCTAAAATATTTTATGGAATAGAGGAAGTAAATACCATATATGGGGCAAGGGTCGCTTTCCCCAAACTGAGATGTATTAAAGTCCTTTTTGCCGTCTCCCATAACCATCAGTGGCAGCACATTGACCAAGGGGTCTTTCTGAATGCATACATGGATTAAAGTACATTCCGTCCCAGTATCTAGTAAGGCAATAGTCTTCTTGTTTCTCAGGACCAGCAAATGATGAGCTGGATATGGGGCTTCTGGTCGCCCCCTATTGATCAAACATGGGATTAACCTCAGCCCTACTAATTTTGGAGCCTGGGTAGGATCCACCCTGATAGGCTGGGGCATTACAAGAAGGGTTCGAGCCTTCCTCTTCTGCAGGAGGGGCAGAAAGGAAGCAACGAAATGGCTGTTCAAGCTGTAATTCCCTCTGTGAGGCTGCTAATACAGCATTAGATTGTTTGTCTATTTTTTATTGGGGTGCTTCTGCTCCCAGTAAATCCTGCCACATTTACTTATTAACATGTGCTTCTTATCTCTATCCCTTTCCCTTTTTTTCCCTCTTTCTTGCTCTTTCCTCTTTCTTTTTCTCTTTTGCTAGCCCTTGTCAGGTTCCCAAGCTTACCCTGTACCTCGTTTGCTCAGTTTTTTCCAAATTTGCAATGGCTTGTCCCACATCATATGCATCTTGTTCCACTCCAGGCCTAAACAAAGAGAGCAACGGGCCATGCCATTCTCTTGGCGCATGTTGTAGCAATTTCGTTTTCACCCTGGCAGTAAAAACTGCTCTATCTACCTATCTATCTATGTATCTATCATTGTTGGGACTACTGGCACATAGGAATACCTGGGTTTTCACAGGAAAATTAGGAAGAAAATCTCCTAATTCCCGGAGAAGCCCCAGGGCCTGTTTGATTGACCACCAGCAGGTAGTCCCTCATGGTAAATCTTTTTCATTAGGTCAAGCAAGGTTATTCTTCCTGGGTTATGAAGGTGTCACCACAGGGCTGGATGGGTGATGATGTTACTCATTTTTCTCTGCTTGATTCCCAGCTAAAGAAAAACCCTGTGTCTCACAATCGGACCATCCAAGAGGTCAGTGGTTCCTTAGGTGGTTGTTTAAATGTCTTTGCAATCTTTACGAATTCTGGTGCAGTGAGATAGTGATAGTGAGAGTGATATACCCTGATAGTGAGAGTCTCCTGGATTGGTCGACTCCCATTTTGCTGGAGTTGTTCAGCTTTCACTTTCCTGTATATGAGGGGGGAGCTTGCCAATGATCTTCATTCCCCTATCCAGCTATAACTTCTGTGTCAGTGGAATATTCCTCTCCGCAACATTCCCAGGGATTTCAAGTTTTCACATCCCAATCAGGCTTAGGTATGGCAGCTCTGATTTCTGGTCATTTCCATTTCATTCCTCCTATGCGGACCAATCTATCTACATGCTAAGGTTTTAATTTTTGATCTCTTGGTCGTCAGTTTTCTTCATTTTGTTAGATACAAGGAGAGAAGTCGAAAGTCACATGTCTTTTTCTTATTGCAATTCTTCCCCTAGCCATTTAGTTTTCACTTCTGCTGCTAGCTGGGCCGCTGATGCCAAATGAACAGCCCAGAGAAGTGGCTAGTCCACTGGATAGGTTATCCACCATCCTTCCCTACCACAGTGCACTATATGGCTTTCAGGTAATAATTCCTTTTGCGTTTTCAGGATGTCCCATTACTCATGTGGAGGTCCACAAGCATCTAACAGAGGTATAATACCACCCCACAGAGATGTTGCTGGCCACCCTGGGATTTCCTGCACAGACGCTTCATTCCCCTTAGCCATTTCTTTTTTTTCATATCAGATGAATAACGTGCTGATGTTGTAACAAGGTTTGAGAGAGGCACATCTCACATAAGCACATGAACACCCTATCATCGTGCTTAGGAACCACAAAAGGATCAATGTTTTGGTTCTTCAGCTCCTGCCTGGCTCAGCAAATGTTCCACAATAGCTGGTATATGCAAACCCACCTTCTAGGCATCTAAAGGCTGAAGAACGAGGCTGACAAACCCAGTTTCTCAGAAAGAAATTTTTTTTTTTTGAGATGGAATCTTGCCCTGTTGCCCAGGCTGGAGTGAAATCACACAATCTCGGCTCACTGCAACCTCCGCCTCCTGGGTTCAAGCAATTCTCCGGCCTCAGCCTCCCAAGTAGCTGGGATTACAGGCACCTGCCACCACGCCTGGCTAGTTTTTTGTATCTTTAGTTAGAGATGGGGTTTCACCATATTGGCCAGGCTGGTCTCGAACTCCTGACCTTGTGATCCACTCTCTTCGGCCTCCCAAAGTGCTGGGATTACAGGCATGAGCCACCGTGCCCGGCCAGAAAGAAATATTTAACAGGGACTTAGGAATAGAAGCCATGTCTCAGGGAGCTCTAAGAGGGTGAAACCCCGCACCTGCCCATCAGAAAGTATCCTTTCTATAGCATGCTTTTAGAGTGAAGTCCAGCCAGTCTGGTCTTAAACTTTCTGGACAAAACTCTTGAAAACTGGGGAGGCTAGGCACAGTGGCTCATGCCTGCAATCCCAGCACTTTGGGAGGCCGAGGTGGGCGGATCACTTAAGGTCAGGAGTTTGAGACCAGCCTGGCTAACATGATGAAACACTGTCTCTACTAAAAATGCAAAAATTAGCTGGGCGTGGTGGCAGGCGCCTGTAATCCCAGATACTCAGGAGTCTGAGGCAGGAGAATAGCTTGAACCCAGGAGGCGGAGGTTGCAGTGAGCCGAGATCACGCCACTGCACTCCAGCCTGCGAGACAGAATGAGACTCTGTCTCAAAAAAGAAAAGAAAGAAAGAAAAAAGAAAGAAAACTGGGGAGGTTAAATAAGCATTGTTATTAAGGTTATCTGTAGTACAGGAACTGTTTAAAAATCTTGCTGCAGAATACCTCAGTATGCAGGAGTCAAACATTGATCATGACGGTAGGTTTGCTTCAAGATGGCATCATTTTTGCCATACGACTGGCTGTTTTCCTGCAGCTATATAGAACACACTTTACCTTTTTAAACTCTAAACTAAATAAAATGGTGAAACTCCTCAATTTCTGGGTGATCCCACAACCATGCACTCAGGTGAATTCCCCTACTGTCTTCAATACGTTATACCCAGGAAATCTAAAAAGCATGGACATTTGCAGTCAGGACTTTGGATACATTTACTGCAGAAGGGAACTGGAGCATGGAATCATGGGAAACCACCTCCCAGGGCCCAACACATTCACCCTGAGCTTGCACATGGAACAATAATGAACGAGATTTGTTACCTAAAGGGAGTGGGGTGGAACATGGTGGAAAGGAGGGGATGGGAAGTAGGGGTGAGCAGGGAGGAACACTTTTATTCTTTTGGTATAGTTTTGCCTCTTTTAGAAGCATAGTAATGTTTCACACATTCCAAAAATACATATAGGAAAGTGAGGAAGTGGGTGAAAAAATAAATACATTAAAATAAACTAGGATTGGGGGGACCCAAAATGGAGCATAAACAGAAACAAAGGAACCTAAGCATATTACAAATGAATAACATAACCACACTAACGGGCATGGGGAAGAAAATAACTAAGCAACTTTAGGGAACAGTGATTTTGACTGGATACTGTAAGACAAAAAGCAAAAATGACTGCACACAAATATTGTCCTTTTTTATTTTTTATTTTTTTTAGACAGAGTCTTGCTCTGTCCCCCAGGCTGGAGTGCAGTGGCCCGATGTTGGCTTACTGCAACCTCTGCCTCCTGAGTTCAAGGAATTCTCTGCCTTAGCCTCCCAAGCAGCTGGGATTACAGGTGCCTGCCACCATGCCTGGCTAATTTTTGTGTTTTTAGTAGAGACGGGGTTTCACCATGTTGGTCAGGCTGGTCTTGAATTCCTGATCTTGTGATCCACCCGCCTCGACCTTCCAAAGTGCTGAGATTACAGGTGTGAGCCACTGTGCCTGGCCTATTCTTATTTTTTAAATAGAGATGGGGTCTCCCTATGTTGCCAGGCTGATCTTGAACTCCTGGGCTCAAGTGATCCTTCCACCTCGGCCTCCCAAAGTGCTTGGATTACAGGCACGAGTCACCATGCTCAGCCAAATGTTGTACTTTAGTTAGTGATTTTTTTTTTTTACACAAGGATATGGTTAGGAATTCTGAGACTACTTTATGTGTCTATGAGGATTGAGCAAATGAGTAAAATACAGATAATGAGAGCCATGTTTCTCATTGTCTGAGAAAGGCATTGGAGGTAAGGCTAAAATAATCCTGAGACCTTGGACTGGAATCAGAGATGTCAGTGTGAACCCAAGGTACTACATTCTGCAAAACAACCTGCCTATGTCCTTCAAACAAGGCCAATGTCATAAAAGATGAAGAAAGTACAGATTAAGGGAGACTCAGGAGATGAGGCAGGTAAATGCAAAGCATAATGTTGACTGGATCCAGGAACAGAAAAAAGTCTTCTTTTGCTGTAAAGGGCATTGTTGGGACTATTGGGACATTTTAAATATTTTTTTTTGGTTGTTGTTTTTGTTTTGCTTTTTTGAGACAGAGTTTCACTCTCATCACCCAGGCTGGAGTGCAGTGGCGTGATCTCGACTCACTGCCACCTCTGCCTCCCAGGTTCTAGAGATTCTCCTGCCCCAGCCTCCCAAGCAGCTGAGATCACAGGTGCCCACCACCACACCCAGCTAAATTTTGTGTTTTTAGTAGAGATGGGGTTTCACTATGTTGGCCAGGATGGAACTCCTGACCTCAAGTGATCCACCCGCCTCGACCTCCCAAACTGCTGGGATTATAGGTGCGAGTCACTGTGCCTGGCCTGAAAAGGTTTAAAGATTAGATAATTGTGTTGTATCAATGTTAATTGCTTGACTTTGATTATTATATTGTGGTTATGTAAGGAGATGTCCTGTTTTCTTTGTTTTTCTTTAGCAAAAACACACTAGTATTCAGGGACCTTTACTGTTTTCTTTCCTTCCTTCCTTCCTTCCTTCCATCGTTGCTTTTTCTTTTTTTTTGTTTTTGTTTTTTTTGAGACAGAGTCTCACTCTGTTGCCTGGACTGGAATGCGGAGTCCTGATCTCGGCTTACTGCATCCTCTGCTTCCTGGACTCAAGTGGTTCCTCTGCCTCAGCCTCCTGAGTAGCTGGGACCACAGGTGTGTGCCACTACACCTGGCTAATTTTTTGTATTTTTAGTAGAGATGAAGTTTTGCTATGTTGCCTAGGCTGGTCTCCTGAGCTCAAGTGATCTTCCCACCTCGACCTCCCAAAGTGTTGGAATTATAGGCATAAGCCACATTCCCAGCTGACATTTACTTTTAAATAATTCAGAAAAAATTCTATCTACCTACCTATCAATCATCTATCATATATACATACATACATATGTACATATATGTTATATATATGTAAAAAAATGGGGTAAAATAATCACATTTGGGGAGTCTGGATGAAGGGTGTATGGGAGTTCTTTGTACTATTTTTGCAACTTTTTCTGCAAGTTTGAAATTATTGCCAAATAAAGCATTAACGTAAATGCGATGACTGGATCTCATCCTTGAGTTATTGGATCAGAAGCTCTAGGTCTAGAATCCAGGAGTATGCATGAAGAGCATTACTTACTGCATCAAAAATTTTTGTAAAAATCATTTTTAAAATTATTATTATGATTTTTACATTTTTTGTAGAGATGGGGTCTCGCTGTGTTGCCCAGGCTGGTCTCCAGTTCCTGGGCTCAAGCTATCCTCCTGCCTTGGGCTCCCAAAGTGTTGGAATTCCAGGCATGAGCCACTGTGCTCTGCCTAAACATTTTATTTTTAGAAATTCCTGTGGATGTGTCTAGAGAGAAGCATCAGAAATCAGATCCCAGTTCAAATCAGACCAGAGGAAAAAAAAAAAAGAGAGAAGCATCAGAAAATTACTGAGAAGGGCTTTGATCATCATGAAAATTCTTAACTTCCAGAGGTCCTGTCATACATAGTTTCCCACATATTTGGGAAAATCTTAAAGATGTACATAGCTACTGTATTAGTCTGCTCAGGTTGCCTTGACAAAATACCATAGATAGATGGCTTAAACAATAGAAATTTATTTTTTCACAGTTCTGGAGACTGAAAAGTCCAAGATCAAGGTTCCAGAAAGGTTTGGTTTCTGGTGAAGCCTCTCTTTCTGGCTTGCGGATGGCTGCCTTCATGCTGTGTCAGCACACAGCGGAGAGAATTTCTTGTGTCTCCTGTCTCCAATCAGGGCTCCACCTTCCGATATCATTAACCTTAATTATCTCCTTAAAGGTGGTATCTCCCATGCAGTCCTGTAGGGTGTTAGGGCTTTAACATACAAATTTTGAGGGAACACAGTTCAGTCCACAGAGGCTACTACATGACACTAATGAAGTCTAGACATGATTGTGGCTTTAGTTAGGATTACACAGCACATTATGTGTCCTCTCTTCTCCACATTGAATCTGGGTCTTGGGTCAGATTTTTACCATCTGTGGTCTTCAGATCTGAGCCTTGATCTTGGTCCTCTGTTAACTCTTTCACCTTCACTGCCACTCAGGTCTGACCTTGCACCTGGTTCTCTGTTCAGTTTTCTCTGTCCCTTTTTTTTTGAGATGGAGTTTCACTCTGTCACCTAGGCTGGAGTGCAGTGGTGCAATCTCAGCTCAATGCCACCTCCCCCTCCCAGGTTCAAATGATTCTCTTGCCTCAGTGTCCCGTGTACCTAGGATTACAGGCATGTGCCACCATGCCTGGCTAATTTTTGTATTTTTAATAGAGACAGGGTTTCACCATGTTGGCTAGGCTGATCTCAAACTCCTGACCTCAGGTGATTTGCCTCGGCCTCCCAAAGTCCTGGGATTACAGGCATGAGCCACTGTGTCTGGCCTGTTCAGTTTTCTCTTTATGCCTACTTCTGTTAATGCTTCTGCCTCTAATGCCCCAGTTTTTGGGGTGTCTAACTTAGGTCTCTGTTAACTATTTCATCATCAACTCATTTCTAGCATGAAAACCAAACCTGACTTCTTTTTATTTTTTCCTCCATCAATGCCTCTTCTGATTTGTGAATTAAATCCAGGTTTCTTAACACCATTAGTTTTCCCATTCGATTTATATATCAAACCTAGAGCTCAGTTACAGATTTTAGCATTAATGTTCCCATTTTTTGACATTGAATCTGGCGGCTGCTTTTTTTTTTTTTTTTTTTTTTTTTTTAGGATCTTGCTCTGTCACCCAGGCTGAAGTGCAGTGGCACAATCAATCATAGCCCACTGCAGCCTTGAACTCCTGGGCTCAAGCGATCCTCCTGCCTCCGCTTCTGGAGTAGCTGAGACTACAGGCAGGTACCACTGCCCTTGGCTAATTTTTTAATTTTTAATTTGTAGAGATGGGTTCTTGGTATGTTGCCCAGGTTGTTCTTGAACTCCTGGGCTCAAGTGATCCTCCTGCCTCAGCCTCCCAAAGTGCTGGGATTACAGGTGTGAGCCACTGCACCCGGCCCTGTTAAGTCTTTAATCATCAATGACCCTCAGTTTTTTTTGTTGTTGTTTGTTTTTGAAACGGAGTCTCGCTCTGTCGCCAGGCTGGAGTGCAATGGCATGATCTCGGCTCACTGCAACCTCTGCCTCCCGAGTTCAAGCGATTCTCCTGCCTCAGCCTCTAGAGTAGCTGGGATTACAGGTGCTACCACACCCAGTTAATTTTTGTATTTTTAGTAGAGACAGGGTTTCACCAAGTTGGCCAGGCTGATCTCGAACCCCTGATGTCAGGCGAACTGCTAGCCTTGGCCTCCCAAAGTGCTGGGATTACAGATGTGAGCCACTGCGCCCGGTGGACCCTCAGTTTCAACCTCAAACCCAGGACTCTGTTAAGTATTCCATCATTAATGTGTCTGTATTCTAGATCTTAAATCTGGGCCTCTGTTAACTTTTTTTTTAAACCATCAATGCTTCAGTGCCCCTGGGGCTTTGATCCAGGGTTCAGGATCTCTGTTGAGATTCCATCAATTTCCTTGTTTTAACTTTGAATCCAGGCCTTTGAAGCAATTCTGACATAAAAGCCTGGACCCCTCATCTATGCCCATCTTACATGAATTCAAATCTGATTCAAACCATTGATAGTTTTCTCTTGTTAATATCCTATGTTTCAATTAAACCTTCCACCCCCATTGGCCCTCTGGTTTGACTTAAACATTGGGTGTTGTGGTAGACCAATTAATAGTCCCCCAAAGATGTCCCTCTCCCAACCCCTAGAACCTATGACTATGTTACCTTACATGGCAAAAGGAACTTTGCAGATGTTATTAAGGATTTTAAGATGAGATTTTCCTGGATTACCTAGATGGGCCCAATGTAATCAAGGGTCCTTATAAGAGGGAGGGAGTGCTTTGGGAGGCTGAGTTGGGAGGATTTCTTGAGGCCAGAAGTTGGAGTCCAGCCTGGGCAACCTGGCAAGACCCTATCTCTACAAAAAGTTAAAAAATTAGCTGGGCATGGTGTTGTGTGCCTATAGTCCTAGCTACTCTAGAGGTGGAGGTGAGAGGATCACATGAGCCCCTAAATTAAAGGTTACAGTGAGCTCTGATCACACCACAGCACTCCAGTCTGGATGACAGAGCAAGATCCTGTCTCTATAAAAAAAACAAAAAACAGGGAAGGAGAAGAGTTTGAATCAGAGAAGGAGACGTGATGATGGAAGCAGGTTACTGTCAGAGAGAAGTGTGCAGATGCTACACTGCCAGCTTTGAAGATGGAGGAAGGGACTGTGAGTCAAGAAACACAGGTGGCTTCTAGCAGAAGTTGAAAAAGCAAAGAAATGGAGTTTCTTCTTGAGCCTCTGCAGGGAGAGCCCAGTGAAACTCATGTCGTATTTCTGACCTGCAGGACTGTAAGATAATAAATTTGTGTGTTTTGAGCTAGTGAGTCTGTGATAATTTGTTAGAGCAGAAATAGGAAATTAATAGAGGCATCTTTGGAATATTCCACCTTTGATAACCATCTGGTCTATACTCAAACCACGTCCTTCTGAACTCTTCCCCTATCCATATCCCTCTGACCTGACCTCAGACTCCAGCATTGTTAGCGATTCCACCATCAAAGTCTCTTATCTGTGCTCTCGAACCTGGGGGTCTAAAATCAACCCCTGATTTTACCTTGAACTTGGGAATCTGTTATCTGTTCCACTGTTAATGGGTTTTGATCTAGAGACAGAATTCAGGGTTTTGAGGGTGGAAAGTTAACAATTCCAGGTCTGCGTATTAAACTTGAGGGTCTGTTCACTTTTCCATTACCAGGGCAATTTACATGTGAATCTTTCTGCATGCCTGTTAACTCTTTCCCCATTACTGGCCCTCAGGTCTTTTTTTGTTTTGTTTTGTTTTTTTGAGACAGAGTCTTGCTCTGTCGCCCAGGCTGGAGTAAAGTGGCGCTATCTCGGCTCACTGCAACCTCCCCCTCCCAGGTTCAAGTGATTCTCATGCCTCAGCCACCTGAGTAGCTGGGATTACAGCCATGTGCCACTGCATCTGGCTGATTTTTGTATTTTTAGTAGAGACAGGGTTTCGCCATGTTGGCCATGCTGGTCCCGAAGTCCTGGTTTCAAGTGATCTGCCCGCCTTGACCTCCCAAAGTGCTGGGATTACAGGAGTGAGCCACAGTCCCTGGCATCCCTCAGATCTTTACACTGACTGCAGGCCTCAGTTAAGTCCTCTCCATCTATGATTCTTTGGTGTGTACAGAAAATCAAAGGCTGTGCTAACTCTTTAGCTACTTGTGCCCCTTATCCTGTATTCCCCAACTCCAGTCCTCAGTTAATGGTTACTTTTATAGAGATGGAGTCTCACTATGTTGCCCAGGCTGGTCTTGATCTCCTGGGCTCACGCAATCCTCCCGCCTCAGCCTCCCAGAGTGCTGGGATTACAGGTGTGAGCCACTGTGCCCAGGCCTCAGTTAACGTTTTTTAAAATTTTAACTTTTTGAGATGGAGTTTTGCTCTGTCGCCTAGGCTGGAGTGCAGTGGCGTGATCTTGGCTAACTGCAACCTCTGCCTCCCGGGTTCAAGTGATTCTCATGCCTCAGCCTCCCAAGTAGCTGGGAGTACAGGCGTGCACCACTACACCTAGCTAATTTTTGTATTTGTATTTATTTATTTAGAGACAGAGTCTCACTCTGTCACCCAGGCTGGAGAGCAATGGTGCAATCTCGGCTCACTGCAACCTCCGCCTCTTGGGTTCAAGCAATTCTCCTGCATCAGCCTCCCGAGTGGCTGGGATTACAGGCATGCACCATCACTCCCAGCTAATTTTTTGTATTTTTAGTAGAGATAGGGTTTTGCCATGTTGGCCAGGCTGGTCTTTAACTCCTGGCCTCAAGTAATCCTCCCGCCTTGGCCTCACAATGTGCTGGGATTATAGGTTTGAGCCACCATGCCCGGCCCTCAGTTAACATATTTATCATGTTATTTACCATTTGGTTTGACATTGAAGTCAGGCCTTGATTAATTCTTCCACTATCATCCCCTTTGGTATAGGCTGTGAATTCTGGGCCTCTGTTAACTACACCACCTTTAATGGCTCTGTCATCTATCTGTAGCTCAGACTTGGGTCTAAGTTAACCTTCCACTCAAGGCCTCTCTGAAATAACTTTGGAATTGGGTTACTATTCCACCGCCAGTGCCCCTCTGGTTTGATCTTCAAGCAGAGTATTTGTTAATGTTTTCTCCATCCATACACCCTGGTAGAGGTCTTGAATCCTAGGACTTTCTTAACTATTGCAACCATCAAAGCTCCTGTTTTGTATAGAATATGAACCTTTGTTAACTCTGCAGTCCTGTTCCTGACTTCCAATCCAGCCCTTTGTTAAGTCTTCTAAAACCAATGTCCCTTAGGTTTTACCTCGAACCTTTGACTCTGTTAACTCTTAGTTTTGATGTGGGCTGCAAAAGGCCATTTAAACCTATTTGAACTAAGCGAGCAGAAGTCCAGGTTGTGAATGACAGGTGAAGGCGGGCCCTTCCGTGTTCAAAGGAACCAATGGAGGACCGAGTGGGCAGTGAGTGACAGACGGGGCGGGTCCTGTCGCCTAGAAGAAACAATAGGAGGGCGGGAGGGCGCCGAGGCCGGGTGGGGAGAGGTGGGCGGGAGTGTGTGTGAGCACCCTGAGTGGCTGCATGATGTCAAAGGTCTCTTCCCTTTCTTTAGACGTTTTAGTAATCCGTTTCTGCAGAGGAACCCCCCGGGGGGTGCTCTGTCCGGCCTTTCCACTTTCCCCGCTTCCCACTCCGCAGTGTCACCAACCACGCCTTTGCTCAGGCCGAGTCTCTTCTGGTGGCCGGGAACGCCCACTCACCCGCCCGGGACAGTTGCGGCCCTTCCAAGCCTCACACATAAGACCAATTCCGAATATCCGAACTCGGAGATATCACAGGGACTCCCCCCGGACCCCCAAACGCACCGCTCCTTTGGCTGGAATGGGAGACTCCAGAAGCAGTGCGAGGCCACGGCCAGAGACAGAGGTCCTGGCGCTGGCTGAATGACGCCATTTTTGTTACTGGTAGAGCTCGGCTTCGAGGCTGTTTCAGAGCCAGCGAAAGATAAGCTCCCGGGTCACCCTGACATCTTCCCGGGAGAACTGGAAGGCAAATGGTCTTTCAGGGGATGTTGAATGCATTTGGGCAGGCGGAGGGGCGCCAAGCCTGGCTTTAGAGCAGAGCTGAGGTGAGGGGCCTGGCTGAGTGCAGCGGATCTAAGTGATCAGTGATGGACGGGGACAAGTGGAGGGGCTAAGGAGGGGATTGAGTGACGTGGAGAACAGTGATAGGGGAGTCTGTGTGACCAGGGGTAACAATATGTGGGTTACGAGATTGGGAGTTTATAGGGTGATGGGGATCTGTGCGGTGTTTGATGATGTCTGTAGGGTGAGTGATGGGGCTTCTATGGGATGGGTGAAGGGAGTCTGGGGCGAGTGAGGGGTGGTCTGTAGGGTGAGGGATGCTGGTCCGTGGGATGAATGGATCCGGGGATCCGGGTGAGGGATGACCGTCTATGGGGACAACAATGGGAGTGTGTGGGGTCGGTGTTGACATTCTGTGGGGTTCATGATGGGTGGCTCTTTCAGATCAATAATATGTCCGTAAATAAACAAAAATCTCTGCTCTTGTGGTGTCAACATTTCGATAGAGTGGTTTGATTTTTATTTCCCTCATGACCAATAAGGTTAAGCACCGTTTCTTACATGGATTCATCACTTGGAGCACCTCTTTCGTGAGGAGCCTGTTCAAGTCTTTTGTTCATTTTTTCTGTTGGGCTCTCTGCCTTTTTCTTACTGATTTATAGGGTTTTTTTTTTTTTTTTGAGACAGAGTCTCACTCTGTCACCCAGGCTGGAGTGCAGCGACATGATCTCGGCTCACTGCAACCTCCACCTCCCGGGTTCTAGCAATTCTCCTACCTCAGTCTCCCCAGTAGCTGGGATTACAGTATCTGGGATCACAGGCACCCACCACCATGCCTGGCTAATTTTTTTGTATTTGTAGTAGAGACAGGGTTTGGCTATGTTGGCCAGGCTGGTCTCGAACTCTTGACCTCAGGTGATACACCTGCCTTAGCCTTCCAAAGTGCTGGAATTACAGGTGTGAGCCACCACACCCGGCCAGGAATTGTTTTTAAATATCCCGATACCACTCCTTTAGTAGTGGTATGTGTTTTGCAAATATCTCTCTCCGTTTTTGGTTTCTCTTTTCATTTTATGGCTTTAAATATGAAGATTTTAAGTTAATTTTGAAATGTAAAGCACATTCTTCAGTTAAAAAACAGACAATGTCCTGTGGAATTTAGGAGGAGAACTAATTTTTTAGGGCATCCAGAAGCAGATAGAGTTGCAGCTCTGAAAATCTTAGTGCCAGGACAGCTTGGGAGGAGTTCTTTACTTTTTGTTCTCCTACCACCTCACTCTAAATGACTGGCAGTGGATCTTAGACAACTTGTGAAACCTCTCTAGGCCTCATTTTCCCCACTGTGAAATGAGGATAATAGCAGGGCCTACTCTGTGAGGCTTGGGATGAGAAGTGAGTTAATACCTGATTGTTACCTATTTGCCATAGTTTTTTTAGCACTGATGCACTGATTTTGTATATATTTCATGGATCCTCCTTGAACTCAAGGTTACTGCTGCTCATGTAATACCAAAGTCTGGTGAAGGAAATTAAATACTAGGGTTTTTTGTTGTCGTTGTTTTTTAAGACGGAGTCTTGCTCTGTCACCCAGGCTGGAGTGCAGCGGCACCATCTCGGCTCACTGCAACCTCCACCTCCTGGGTTCAAGCGATTCTCCTGCCTCAGCCTCCTGAGTAGCTGGGATTACAGGCACGCACCACTAAGCCCGGCTAATTTTTGTATTTTTAGTAGAGACAGGGTTTCACCATGTCAGCCAGGCTGGTCTTGAACTCCTGACCTTGTGAGCTGCCTGCCTTGGCCTCCCAAAGTGTTGGGATTACAGGCGTGACCCACTGCTCCCAGTCAGGAATAAGGTCTTGTTAGGTAGGATTGAGCTTTGGAGGACCACAAACCATTGTAATAGATCTAATATATATATATATATTTTTTGCCTCCAACAACTAAGTTTTGACCCCTTGGGGGCATTATCACCCCCATTAGGAGTGCATGATCTGGTTGTCTTTCTTTTCTTTTCTGTTTTTTTTTTTGAGACAGGGTCTCTGTCACCCAGGCCAGAGTGCAGTGGCATGATCTCAGTTCACTGCAACCTCCGCCTTCTGGGTTCAAGTGATTCTCCTGCCTCAGCCTCCCAAGTAGCTGAGACCACAGGTGTGCGTCACCACGCCCGGCTAATTTTGTTTATTTTTTGTAGAAACGAGGTCTTACTATGTTGCTCAGGCTGGCCTCGCACTCCTGGACTCAAGCATTCCTCCTGCCTTGGCCTCCCAAAGTACTGGGATGACAGGTGTGAGCCACCTGGCCTGTTATTCTGTTATTAAACAATTAGGAACACATTCTTGTGTTCTGTCTTTTCTTCATTTTACAGTGATATTTCCATGCCATTAACTTAATTTCCATAGTACTACTTAGATTCTTTCTATGGTAATACTTAAATATAAACCTTTCTTATAGAAATTTTCAAACATCCACAAAAATAGAGGGAATTGTATAAGGGACCCCCATTATGCCCACCACCCCAGTCTCATCAGTCATCAACTCACGGCCAATCTTGTTTTATCTAGACCAGGGGTTGGGAAACTGGGCAGTGGGCCAAATCTGACATGCTGCTTTTTTTTTTTTTAAATACAGCCATGAGCTGAGAATGGTTTTCACACTTTTCATCATTGGAAAAAAATCAAAAGGAGAATAATATTTTGTGACCCATGAAAATGATGTAAAATTCAAATCTCAGTGCCCCAAAATGATGTTTTCTTGGAACACAGCCAGTGAGCACCTTTAGTTTATGTATTATATAGCACTACTTTCAACCTGCAATGGCAGGGCTGAGTAGTCACAGCAGAGACCACAGACCCCACAAAATCTAAAACATTTACCATTTGACTCTTTTACAGAAAAAGTTATTCAAGTACTCATCTAGGCCACCCTCTCACTTCTTCCTCTAGAACGCCCTTCCTTCCTTCCTTCCTCCTTCCTTCCTCCTTCCTTCCTTCATCCTTCCTTCCTTCCTTCCCTTCTTTCTCCTTCCTTCCTTCCTCCTTCCTTCCTTCCTCCTTCCTTCCTTCCTTTCTTCCTTCCTTTCTTCCTTCCTTCCTCCCTTTCTTCTTTCTCCCTCCCTCTCTCCTCCCTCCCTCTGTTCTTTCTCTTCTTTCTTTCTTGCTTTATTGCTTTCTTTCCCTCCCCTCCTCCCTCCCTTCCTTCTCTTGCTCATTGCCCAGGCTGAAGTGCAGTGGCTCAACCTCGGCTCACTGCAAACTCCACCTTCTGGGTTCAAGTGATTCTCATGTCTCAGCCTCCCTAGTAGCAGGGATTACAGGCGCCACCACCACGCCCGGCTAATTTTTGTATTTTTAGTAGAAACGGATTTTGCCATGTTGGCCAGGGTGGTCTCAAACTTCTGGACTCAAGTCGTTTGCCCACCACAGCCTCCCAAAGTGCTGGGATTACAGGTATGTGCCACCATGCCAGGCTAATTTTTTGTATTTTTTGTAGAGATGGGGGTCTCCCTATGTTGCCTAGGCTGGTCTCGAACTCCTGGGCTCAAGCAATTTGCCTGCCTCCGTCTCCCAACATGCTGGGATTACAAGTGCGCACCACCATGCCCAGCTGATTTTTATATTTTTTAGTAGAGATGGGGTTTTGCCATGTTTCCCAGGGTGGTCTCCAATTCCTGAACTCAGGCAGTTCACCCGCCTTGGCCTCCCAAAGTGCTGGCCCACTGCGCCTGACCTGTATATAGTTCAATGACTTTTTACCTGTGTAGTCTTTATTATTTTGAAACAAATTCCAGACACATCATTTCATCCATACACGCTTCATTATGTAAAAAATAAAGCCTTAAAGGTTGATTTTGTTACCCTAAGGTAAAATAATTAACAATAGTATCTTCAGATAATCAGTGGTTAAATTCCTTAATGTTATCAAATATCTAGTTGGGGTTCAAACTTTCATGATTATCTAAAAATTTCTTTTGTCTGTTCAAGTTAAGACCCAGACAAGACCGTACTTTACATTTGCTGGCGATGTTTCCTTAGCCTCTTTTAATCATCTAGAGTGTTGTTTTTAAGGGCTGCCTGCCTTTCCCGCCTTTGGAGCTTCCATAATTAATTTTCCCATTCTTTAGTGCTGGGCATTTATGTTACTTTCAATAATATGATGTTAAAGACAAAACTGTGTTGAAGGTTTCTGAGGTTAAATATCTGTACACATCCATGATTATTACCTTAGGACAAAGTTCCAGAAATGGAGTTACCGGGTCAGATGAGAAACACAAGTCACCGATGAATTAACAAGCAACACAGTGTCACATCCAGCTATTGAAGAGTGGTTAACTCAGCTTCAGCTCTGAAGACTCTTCTGCACTCCACCCCGCCCCCAGTTGCTTTCCAAAGAGAAACAAAAAATGATTGAATCCCAGGTAAGTTACTTGTTTGCCACTTGGTTTTCCCACAACAAAATGGGAAAGGGCAATTAGTTGAAAATAAGGATTAGAGAAATTTAGAGAGAGTGGAAGATCAACAGGCAAAATTGCTGTGAAGATACACAGATCATCTGGTCTGACTTCATAGAAACGGAGCTAAACATTTTGACTATGAGCCTCCTGGCAGCTCCAGTGAAAAGGGTAACATCACATGATCAGTTATGTGATCTTCATTCTCCATAAAGAGAAATCAGTCCAGCTCCTTAGCAAGTCAAGATTTCTGGGACTTTAACCTAAGAAATTTTGTTACTGAGTTTTCCTGAAGGCCAGTGGTCTTCAGTTCAGGGTGGCATTGTCAGTAGTAGTTCTAAAGAGACTGTTATTAAAGTTCTCTGGCAGGGGTTTGGAGAGTGGGATAGTTTCCTGGTTTATGGCTGCTTTACTGTCATCTCAGAGTTTGTGGGGTCTCGACCCAACTCAAGGCCATTTCCTTCTCTGCTCCTCCAGTTTCAGTGTTTTTTTTTTTTTTTTTTTTTTTCCTCCCTGCAAAGGTAATCTGATACATGGGGCAAAGAATATAAACAATATAGTTAAAAAAAAAAAAGAAAGTGAAATATCTCCAGTCTCACCTCTGCCTCCTTGCCTGGCATAACTAGCATTATCTGGTTTGAGGAGGATCTCTTTTCTTTATACATGTATAACTCCATCTATGTGTGTAGATGCATGTGTCAATGTGTGAAAGTGACCTTATTATTGTCACGCATTTTTTTCTTTACCGCACACGAAAAATACACACACAGTTTCTGTTCTGCTGTGCAACTTTCTTTTCTCCTAAAATGTAGTTTTTTCTTTCTTTTCTAAAAATGTAGTTTTTATACATTTTATTATGGAAAATTTTAATTTTAAACATATATGAAAGTAGAGATTTTAGTGAACCCTTTTGTAATTACTCATCTGCAAATATTATCAACTGATGGCCAAGCCTGTTTTATCTGTCTTTTATCCCCATCCACTCCTATCATCATCATCATGATCTGGCCAGTCCCTTATTAATGTTTTCTTTAGGGTTTATACTACTATGTTTATGAGACATAGGGGCCTATCATTTTATTTTCTTGTATTGTTCCCGTCACATTTCGACAACATGTTACATTGGCCTCATGTTGGAAAGTATTCTTTTTATATTCTCTGGGAAAATTTGGGTAATATTGTTATTATTTCCTTCTTAAATTTTGTTTTTGAGATGGAGTTTCGCTCTTATCATCCAGGCTGCAGTGCAATAGAACAATCTCAGCTCACTGTAACCTCCACCTCCCAGGTTCAAGTGATTCTCCTGCCTCAGTCTCCCAAGTAGCTGGGACTACAGGTTCCCGCCATCGTGCCCAGCTAACTTTTGTATTTTTAGTAGAGATGGGGTTTCACCATGTTGGGCAGGCTGGTCTCGAACTCCTGATCTCAGGTGATCCACCCACCTTGGCCTCCCCAAGTGCTGGAATTACAGGTGTGAGCCACTGGGCCTGGCCTATTTTTTTCTTAAGTGTTTGGAAGAGTTCCCCAGTGAAGCCATCAGGATATGGAGTTTTCTTTGTGGGAAGGTTTTAAATGATATATTCAATTCATTTAAAATATATACTACCATTCAGATTTTCGATTTCTTTTTATGTCTGGTTTGGTAAATTGTAATTTTCAAGTAATTTGTCCAGTTCATCTAAGTTCGGGGTCAGCAAACTTTTTCTGCAGAGGGACAGATAGAATTATCTGAGGCTTTATGGGCCATACGGTCCCTGTTGCAACTATTCAAATCTGCTGTTTTAGGTAGAAAGCAGCTATCGACAATATGTAAACCAATGAGCTCGGCTGTGATCCAATAACACTTTATTATGGACACTGAAGGTTGGATTTCATATAATTTTCATGTGTCACAAAATATTATTCTTCTTTTGACTTTTTTTCAGTCATTAAAAAATGTAAAAACTGGGCCAGGTGCAGCTACTCACACCTGTAATCCCAGCACTTTTGGAGGCCAAGTTCTAGAGACAGGAGTTCTAGACCGGCTTGAGCAAATGACGAAACCCCATTTCTATAAAAAAATACAGTAATTAGCCGGGCATGGTGACATGCACCTGTGGTCCCAGCTACTCATGAGGCGGATGTGGGCAAATCACTTGAGCCCTGGAGGAGGAGGTTGCAGTGAGAGATTGTTCCAGTGCACTTCAGCTTGGGTGATAGAGTAAGACGGTCTCAAAAGAAAACGTGTAAAACCAGTTTAGCTTGTGGGCCATTGAAAAACACACGATGGGCTAAATTTGGCTTGCAGGCCATAGTTTGCTGTCCTCTAATCTACACTGTCAAATTAATGCCCATTAAATATCCATTTCATGTTTGCAGGATACCAGAACCTTGTTGTTGGGTTGTAAACAAATTATTTCTAGTTTTTTAAAAATATACAATAGTGGTTAGGCATGGTGGCTCACGCCTGTAATCCCAGCGCTTTGGGAGGCCGAGGCGGGTGGATCACCTGAGGTCAGGAGTTTGAGACCAGGCTGGCCAACATGGTGAAACCCCGTCTCTCTAAAAAAAAAATAGGCATAAAATATACAATAGTAATAGTAATAATGAGAATCATAGCTACTATTTGCCCAGCGCTTACCGTGTGCCAGGCACTGCTATTAATAAAATATAATGGAATTAACTCATTTAATTTACCCAGGAATCCTCTGTGCTAGGTACCATTGTTATTCCCATTTTTCAGATGAAGAAAGTGAGGCACAGAGTTCACACAGGTAGTACATGGCCTAGTCAGGACTCTAAAGCGGTGATGTCACAAATAAAGTGACCTTATAAAGACATCTTTTTATATTTGTGAAGTATTTGTGTAGGCCACATTCATAGACATGAGTGTGCTAGGTCAGACGCACACATGTTTATAAATTTAAAGAGTATTTTTCAAATTGTATACATATATTTTTTGAGACAGAATCTCACTCTATTGCCCAGGCTGGAGTGCAGTGGTGTGATCTCGGCTCACTGCAACCTCTGCCTCCCAGGTTCAAGCGATTCTCCTGCCTCACCCTCCTGACTAGCTGGGATTACAGGTGCCCGCCACCACACGTGACTAATTTTTGTATTTTTAGTAGAAACAGGGTTTCACCATGCTGGTGAAGCAGATCTGGAACTCCTGACCTCAGGTGATCCGCCTGCCTTGTCCTCCCAAAGTGCTGGGATTACAGGCCCGAGCCGCTGTGCCTGGCCCAAATTGTATTTCAGTACTGTGTAATCAGCTGATACATGTGACCATAAATTGTTTACAAGAAAGCCCACCTATTTCCAGTGTTCCCCCTCCCTCCTGCCACCATTAACCATCATCTGTATTTTTCTTTCCTGTTATTTTTATGAGTAAGCATTATATCTCATTTTCATTTGCTTTTCTTTAGTGATTAAATAAGATTCAGCTTCTTTTCACATATTTATTTTCCATTTTGTTTTCTCTGTGAATCCCTCTTTCCTTGTCTTTGCTTATTGTTTTCCAGGAGCTTTTTGTATATGAATGATCTTGAAGTACACATTGCAAACCTTTTTTTTTTTTTTTTTTTCCAAGTGGTGATTTCTCTCTCAACCTTTTTGTCTGTCTCCCCTCACCAGAATATAAACTCCTTCAGGGAAGGTGTTTTTGCCAGTTTTTTTTTCCTGCTGTATCCCCAGTTCCTACAATCACTAGGTACTCAATAACCGCTTGCTGAGTGAATGAATGCTTTTTTTCACTTAACGTTGTGTTAGATACTGTGGCATATCAATTAATGTAGAGCTTCCTTGGTGATTTTTTTTTGAGACAAGGTTTCACACCAGTTGCCAGGATAGAGTGCAATGGCACTATCTTGGCTCTCTGTAGCCTTGACCTCCCAGGCTCAGGTGATCCTCTCACCTCAGCCTTCCTAGCTGGGACTATAGGCATGTGCCACCACATCTGGCTAATTTTTTGTAGATACAGAAGTTTTTGCCATGTTATTCAGGCTGGGTTTTTTTTGTTTTTTTTGAGACAGAGTCTCATTCTGTCACCCCGGCTGGAGTGCAGTGGCATGATCTCGGCTCACTGCATCCTCCACCTCCTGAGTTCAAGCAATTCTCCTGCCTCAGCCTCCTCTCAAGTAACTGGGACTACAGGCATGCGTTACCACTCCCAGCTAATTTTTGTATTTTTAGTAGATACAGGGTTTTGTCACGTTGGTCAGGCTGGTCTCGAACTCCTGACCTCAAGTGATCCACCCGCCTAGGCCTCCCTGAGTGCTGGGATTACAGGCATGAGCCACCACATCTGGCCCCTTCCCCGTTGCTTTTTATAATTGCATATAGTATTCCCTTATGGGGATTGTAGCATCATTCACTAATCCAATCTCCCATGAGGTTGTTTCCATTCTTTTGCTATTATAAATAAATAGTACTGTAGAGCAGTGTCTTCACACATGTCATTTGGTCACATTTATGAATATTTATGTAGAATAACTTCTAGAAACTGAATTGCAAGTCAGAGGATGTGTACATTATAAAATTTGATAGGTATTGCCAAATTAATTGTTTTCAAAATATACTGTATACCACAGAAAATTTGAGTATGCATTTCTTGACATCTTCACTACCTTACACTAAGTCACTGTGACTTCTCCCAAAGTCTTAGCATTTGATCAGTGACTTTTCAAATGCCCATCTTTGATCATATGTAAGGGAAAATGGTGTCTTGTTTTAGTTTGCATTTATCTTCATGTGAGTGAAGTTGAGCATCTTTTTACATGTTTAAAAACATCTGCATTTTCTTTTCTGTGAATTGATTGTCATGTCCTTGGCCATCGTATTAGTCTGTTCTCATGCCACTGTAAAGAAATACCCAAGACTGGGTAATTTATAAAGGAAAGAGGTTTAATTGACTCAGTTCCACATGACTGGGAAGGCCTCAGGAAACTTACAATCATGGAGGAAGGGGAAGCAAAGACCTTATTCATATGGTGGCAGGAGAGAGAAGTGCCAGCAAGGGAAATGCCAGACACTTACAAAACCATCCAATCTTCAGAGAACTCACTCACTATGACGAGAACAGCATGGGGGAAACTGCCTCCATGATTTAATCATCTCCCTCCCTTGACAAGTGGGGATTGCAATTTGAGATGAGATTTGGGTGGGGACACAGAGCCAAACCATATTAGCCATTTAAAAAAAATCTTGGTCTTTTTCTTCTTGCTTTGTAGGAGCTCTCTCTATATTTGGAGGAAATTAGCTTTTTGTCCATCCTGTCTGTGGTGTGTATAATTTTTCCCCTAGTTAGTCATGTCCTTTGAGTTTATTTATGATCTGTTTTGCCATGTAATACATAAAGTAGTCACATTTATCAATGTTTACATTCGTGGCATCTGGGTTTTGGGACATGCTTAGAAGTGTCTTCTCCACTCGAAGATTATTTTTTAAAACCTCTCCTGTCTTTATAGTTTCTCTTTTTTCATTTAAATTTTTGGCATATCTTGGATTTCTTTTTGTGTTTAGTGTGATGTAGGGAATCCAGTTACATTTTTTGTTTCTGATATCTCTCCAGTTTTGAATAATCTGTTTTTCCATATCTGTTTAAAATGCTACCTTTATTATGTATTAAATTTCCCATTTTTATTTGTATCTATTTCTAGACTGTTCTGTTCCACTAGCTATTCTTGCTAATGGCAGGATTTTACATTGTTTCTGTCATAAAGTATGCTAGGCAAAGTGCAAAGTAGGCATTCTATATGTATTGCTATGGTAAAAATCACCAGAACGAGCAGATTGTACGGGAATGTTCTGTTATAGGAACCAGTGACATTTGATGATGTGGCTGCGGACTTCACCCAGGAAGAGTCGCAGCAGTTGAATCCTGCTCAGAAGACCCTGCATAGGGATGTGGTGCTGGAGACCTGTAGTCATCTGGTCTCTGTGGGTAAGGGCACATTCCCTTTGTACCAACGAATCAAATCCTACTCATCCTTCTTTTAGAGTTGTCAATATCATGACCTTTATGATATTCCTTTAACAGAATGTGTTCTTTTACAGTTTTAGTTTTTCATGTTTATACTTTTGTTATATCTAGAATTTATTTTTGTGTTGTGGTGTGAGTTAAGGATCCAACTGGGCTGGGAGATCCCTGCAAGTGCTTCTCTTCATGAATTTCTGAGCTGCCAAGGCCAAAGCCACTACAGTTTTCTCTTAACAGAGTGTTAAGGTATAAAACCAGATGTAATCTTTAAGGTGGAATATGGAAAGGACCCATGAATCAAAGACAGTGAGTTGTCAAGGTGGATCTACCCAGATAAGTGAGAATTAGGTAGACGATCAGGAGGGGATCTTCTTCTTCCTTGACATCAGTTACCTTCTTTCTTCCTTAAAATGTATCAGGCCTCCTTTATAACATTCATTCTACAACAGCCATCTTCCTAGTACCTCTGTTCATTGCCAACTGTTTATGTGTGTGTGTGTGTGTGTGTGTGTGTGTGAGTGTGTGTGTGTCGTTGATTTTGCCTCTTTCTTTTTCCTTCAGACAGAGAGAAAGACCTTAAATCTTCCCAGCAGATCATTTCTGGAGAAGTTTTATTTCAAATGGAAATACTAGAAAGAGCCCCAAAGGATAATTCATTGTACTGTTTTAAAAATCTGACATATTAGTAATCAAATAGATAGACATCAAGGAAACCAAGACAGGGTTTTGAGGCCGGTCACAGTCATCAGACATGAAACATTGACTAAGGAGACAGATTCCAAATATAGTGCATTTGGGAAAATGTTCAATCGGTGCACAGACCTTGCTCCTTCAAGTAAAAAATTCCGTCAGTTTGATTCATGTGAAAATAGCTTGAAGTCTAGTTCAGATTTACTAAATTATAACAGGAGCCATGCAAGAAAGGATCCCATTGAGAGATTTGGTTGTGGGAGACCACCTAGCTATAATGCTTCCTGTTCTGTACCTGAGAAGGAAGGCTTCATTCATACTGAATGGAGCCCTATGGAGATAGTCAATGTGAAAAAGTTCTCAGTCATAAGCAAGCCCATATTCAGTATAAGAAAGTTGAAGCCAGAGAGAAACCCAGTGTTTGTAGTATGTGTGGGAAAGGCTTTATCAAGAAGTCACAGCTCATTATACATGAAAGAATTCACACTGGAGAGAAACCATATGTATGTGGAGATTGTAGGAAAGCCTTCAGTGAGAAATCAAACCTCATTGTGCATCAGAGGATTCATACTGGGGAGAAATCCTATGAATGTACTGAGTGTGGAAGGGCATTCTCCCAGAAGTCACCTTTCATTATTCATCAGAGAGTCCACACTGGAGAGAAACCCTCTGAATGTTTTGAGTGTCCAAAAGCTTTCTCCCAGAAGTCACATCTATTTACTATTATTATTTTTTCATTTCTTTTTAGTCACATCTAATTATACATCAGAGAGTTCATACCGGAGAGAAGCCCTTTGAATGCAGTGAATGCAGGAAAGCCTTCTGTGAGACATCTCACCTTTTTATATACCAGATAACTCATACTGGGAAGAAACCCTATGAATGCACTGAATGTGGGAAGACCTCCCCTTGGAAAACACAGTTCATTATACATCAGAGAACGCATACTGGAGAGAAGCCCTATAAGTGTAGTGAATTTGGGAAAACTTTCTGCCAACAGTTTCACCTAATAGGACATCAAAGAATTCACACAGGAGAAAAACCTTATGTATATACTGACTGTGGGAAGGCCTTTTCCCAGAACTCACACGTAACTGGCCATCAAAGGCTTCATACTGGAGGGAAACCTTATATGTGTACTGAATGTGGAAAATCCTTCTCTCAGAAATCACCTCTTATCATACATGAAATAATTCATACGGAGGAGAAACCTTATGAGTGTGGTGAATGGGGCAAAACCTTCTCCCAGAAATCACCCCTCATTATTCATCAGAGAGTTCACACAGGGGAGAAACCCTATGAGTGTACTGAGTGTGGGAGGGCCTTTTCCTTGAAGTTATATCTCATTCTACATCAGAGAGCTCACACTGGAGAGAAACCCTATGAATGTAGTGAATGTGGAAAAGCGTTCTGTGAGAAGTCTCCACTCATTATACACCAGAAAACTCATCTTAGGGAGAAACCCCCTGAATGTACTGAGTTTGAAATGACTTTTTTTTTTTCCAGAAATCACAGATGATTACATATCAGAGAAGACACACTGGGGAGAAGCCCTCCAGATGCAGTGACTGTGGGAAGGCCTTCTGCCAACATGTATACTTCACTGGGCATCAGAATCCATATAGGAAAGACGCCTTGTATATATGCTGATTGTAGGAAGGCTTTTTCCCAGAAGTCAGTCCTCATTGTGGGTGGGAAAACTCATATTGAAGAGAAATGGTGGCCACTTCTCAACTGTAGAATAGACTCATATGTTCCTCAGTATATATGATCTTCCTTTCACAGAATGATCTGGTTAGGCCCTTAGAATGCTTTCAATGCCATAAATATGGAATCGATTTGCTCACCCTCAAACTATCTCAGCCCCTTTCACAGAATAAATGCATCTGGAAGAATTAGCACTACACTGGTGTTGTCTGGTCCTTAAATGCTTTATAGAATTGTCATGTGAATTTATTTGGGAACAGTTCCTGTTTGTCATCTTTCTCTATTTCTTCCATCATATTTTTCTGTTTAGATTATATATGCTCCTATTTATTTATTTAGAGATGGAGTCTCACTCTGTTACCCAGGCTGGAGCACAGTGGCGTGCTATCAGCTCACTGCAACCTCCGCCTCTTAGGTTTGAGTGATTCTCCTGCCTCAGCCTCTCGAGTAGCTGGGATTACAGGCACACACCACCAGGCCTGGCTAATTTTTGCATTTTTGATAGAGATGGGGTTTCGCCATGTTGGCCAGGCTGGTCTCGAACTCCTGACCTCAGGCGATCTGGCCACCTCAGCTTCCCAAAGTGCTGGGATTACAAGAATGAGCCACAGCACCTGGCCTATATACGCATTTAGATTGAGATATTGATATATCAATATACAGATGTAGAAATATAGACTCTGTAATTTTTTAAAATCATGTATTTTCTCAAGGTTTTTAATATTTTTGCATCATTTTGGATAAAGTAGTCTCATGATTAATTTCCTTTATATCTGTGGCTATTTCTCCAACATAGTTCTCATAGAGTGTATTTGTGATTTTTTTCCCTCAATTAGGTAAACAAATGCTAATATTTTATTTCTTTTACTCTCCCTCACCTGTATTGCCGTTCTTAGATTTTTGCCATTTTTCTATTTTCTAATTATTCATTTATGCTTTTATTTCACTAAAATCCTTCCATCTGCTTTTAAATTTTTTTCTTTTTCTAACTTCTTTAGTTTAATGTCTAATTAAATTAATATCTCTTTCTGGTTTATTATGGGTATATTTGGATTATGTATCTTAATCTGAGAACTTCTGTAGACATTGTGGTCCAATCTGAGAGTATTCTGCTTTTTAATAGGCAAATCCTATTGTTTAGTCCAATTTTGTTTATAGGTATGACAAATCTATTTGGTCTTAGGACTGCCAGCCTATTTCCTGTTGTACATCCTGTTTTCATTGCTTTTGTCTTTTGACCCTTCATCATGTGGTCCTGACTTCATTTGTGCTGTTTTAAATGTGTTACTTTGTTCTAGGGTATAACAAAGACAGGGAATCTCCCAAAGGGTTTTCAGGAAGCTAAGCATAATCCAGATATCCTTAATCTTGATAATCCATAATACCTGAAAGGTGAGATTTCAAACTGCAAAGAAGCATGATGGCAGGCCAGTGGCTATAAATGTTCAGAGGACGTTTTCACCTTTCTACTGAGTGCCAAGATTTTAGATGAACAATTCCCTTATCATTTATCTCAGTTCACTTTGTACCTCTACAACAGAATGCCTGGGACTGGTAATTTATGAAGCATAGAAGTTTAATTCTTACTATTCTGGAGGCTGGAAAGTCCAAGATCAAGGCACTAGCATTTGGGTTGGTGAGGGCCTTCTTGCCATGTCCTCACATGGCAAAAGGCAGAAGGGCAAGCTAATAAGCTAGTGAGCTAACTGAACACTTCATGAATCTTCTTTTAAAAGCGCATTAATCCATTAGTGAGGGAGCAGCCCTTGTGGCCCAATCACCTCTTAAAGGCCCCACATCTTAATACTAGTGCATTGGCAGCATCTGAATTTTGGAGGGGACACATTCAAACCATAGCACAGTCCCTTGGGCAGAGGTGTTTTTATTTCAGGCTTATTCTTTCACTGAAATGAAAGCCATCTTTGTTCCCAGATTTATGTCAGCAGTCTTTACCCACCTTGAGCAGGCCATGTTCTTGAGAATTGCAGCTTCAGTAATCTTGGTTTGGCAGATATTCTCAAAGTGAAGGGGTAGCAATAGTGGATGCTATGGTCTGAACGTTTGTATACTCCCGAAATTCATATTTTGAAACCTAATTACTGACGAAAATAGTTCCTGCTTTGTGGAGACATGAGTAATAAAAGGTGATATATATATATATATATATATATATATATATATATAGAGAGAGAGAGAGAGAGAGAGAGAGAGAGAGAGAGATATGTTTTTGCTGTGTGTGTGTTTCTGTGCGTATAAGTATTCATCCTCTGGTGATGGTATGGATGAAAGTAAACCAAGATAGGGGAGCAAGGAATCACCTGTGGATATGGGGTGGGCAGTACACAAAGTCTGTTAGGATCTGTTTCAAGTCAGATCACTGTGGCTAGGTTGGGTTGGGAATCAGAAGTTAGATTATGGAGGATTTTCCCTGTCCATTTATAGAGGCTTTTCCTTTCTTAATGTTTACCTATTTATGTTGTTTACATATTTTTCTCCACATGTAGATCATATTTGTAGGGAGAAAAAAAAATAAAGACTTTTAGTGGAAGAGTGTAGGAGAAGGAATTTGCCTTGAGTTGGGCGTGAACTCACAAAGAGACAACAGCAAAGAAGCCATGGAAAACCAGAAAATCCCACTCTCTGCTCTGCAAGTATCTACCAGAAAAATTTAAAAACAGTTTCATTGGGAGAATCCTGAGTTGAAAATCACTACTGACCTTTAGAAAGAACCAACGATACCATTTCTTAGGCCTAACTGCCTGGGTTTTTTTTTTTTTTTTTTTGGAGACAGAGTCTCTCTCTGTCGCCCAGGTTGGAGTGCAGTGATGTGATCTCGGCTCACTGCAACCTCCACCTCCCAGGTTCAAGCGATTCTCCTGCCTCAGCCTCCCGAGTAGCTGGGATTACAGGTGCATGCCACTATGTCCGGCTAATTTTTTGTATTTTTAGTAGAGACAGGGTTTCACCATGTTGGCCAAGCTGATCTTGAGCTGCTGACCTCAGGTGATCCACCTGCCTTGGTCTTCCAAAGTGCTGAGATTACAGGCATGAGCCACCACAACTAGCCTGGAAATTTTTACTTCCTAAGAAGTTGATTTATTTTCTCTTTATGGAGAATGAAATCATGTAGCTGATGATGTTTGCCCTTTTCACAGACAAATGTGCAGTTTATATAAAAGTAAAGTTATATGAGTCATAAATCTCGCTCTCTCTCTGTTTTTTTTTTAGACAGTCCCCCTCTGTCACCCAGGCTGGAGTGCAGTGGCATAATCTCAGCTCTCTGCAACCTCTGCCTCCTGGATTCAAGCAGTTGTCCAGTCTCAGCCTCCTGAGTAGCTAGGATTATAGGTGCCTACCACCATGCCTGGCTAATTTTTGTATTTTTAGTAGAGACGAGGTTTCACCATGTTGGGCAGGCTGGTCTTGAACCTGTTGGCTAGGCTGGTCTCGAACTTATTAATCTCTTTATTCTCTCTAAATTTCTCTGATGCCTGTTTTTCAATTATTTTCCTTTTTCTATTTTGTTGTGTGGAAAACCAAATAGGGAATGCTGTGTTGGGGGTCCCTTAGACTACTCTCAGACTTGATAATTTACTAGAAGAACTCACAGAACTCAGAAAAATGGTTGTGTTCATGGTTATGGTTTATTATAGCTAAAGATACAGATTAAATCAGCAAAGAAAAAAGGTGCATTAGAGCAGAGTTCAGGAGAAACCAGGTAGAAGCCTCCAGTTATCCTCTCTGAGTACAGTCATGTGAATAGCACTTAAGTTTCCCAGCAATGATATGTGACAACACGGATAAAGTATAGCCAACCAAGGAAACTCACCTGAGTCTTGCTGTCTAGGGTTTTTTATTGGGGGTCAGTTCTGTATGCATGGAATGTCCATATGACTTGACCTTAGCCACTTAGACCTCAGCTCGCCGGAAGTCAAAGTGATATAGTGCGACCCAAAGTCCCAAGCATACAAAAATATGCATTTACATAGATCACATTGTTAGCATAAACTATTTGTCTTGCCTCAAGGTTTCAGGTATATAAAGAGACTCTTATCAGGCAAGATATTCCAAGGGCTCAGAGATTATTTCTCAGGAATTGGTCCAGGGTCAATTCTAAAGACATTTGAAATGTGCAGGGTTTGGGCAGCCTAGGCCTGCTGAGTTAACACTTTACTGCACAGTCCACTCTTCTGGCCCTTGGCCTAGGCTCTCTTACAGCAAAATGATAAAATTTGAGCATCTACATTTGGTTTAGTATTTAATACAACATATACTAGGCATAGCAATAGTATCTGTTTGCATATTCCTAGTATTTGGAAGAGCCAGTGTAGGGTAGGGGTAGATTTAAATAGACAACTAATCCATCTTACAAAACCATTACATTTCATACTAATTTGATTATTTATTTATTTAGAGACACAGTCTTGCTCTATTACCCAGACTGGAGTGCAGTGGCATGATCTTGGCTCACTGCAACCTCTGCGTCCTGGGGTCAAGTGATCCTCTCACTTCAGCCTCCCAAATAGCTGGGACTACAGGTCTGTGCCACCATGCCCAGCTAATTTTTGTGTTTTTTGTAGAGATGAGGTTTCACTATGTTGCCCAGGCTGGTCTCAAACTGCTGAGCTCAAGCAGTCCACCCGCTTCAGCCTCCCAAAGTGCTGGGGCTACAGGTGTGAGCCACTGTGCCCGGCCTAATTTCATTATTCATTTATCCTTTTGATCTACTGCGATTTGTACCTTATGATAAATTTATACAGAACTATTTAGGATAAAAAGTAGCTGATGGCTAGCTAAATCTAGTTTTTCCTCAGACCAGTGATTCCCCTTCAGTATTACATCCTGAATAAGCTTTAACTCAATCTTCCAATAAATTTGATTATTAATATCTGTATTATCACATGAGTTATTCATATAAGACAGTTGAATTTTACTAACAATGCCAGTGTTACACCCTATCACAGTATGGTCAGAATATGGATTCATTTCAAGTCAGTAAGAATTATAGCGGTATTTGCTAAACTGTCCTAAAAGAATCAGCACTTGTGCATATACCAGATATTACTGCTGACAAATATTACTACAATTAGCTATAACTTGGCTAATTCTGGGTTCTAAGACAATTGAGGACAAAATCCGTCATCCTATCTCAATCCACAGGCTTGCACTGAGACTGATTTCGATTATGTGCTGTTATAAATCAGGGCCCATCTCCCTTCTATGGGGAGGACACAGGTGTCCTTATGGCCATTTTGGCCTCCATCTGTATCAAAATAGTCAAGAGGCCCTGCTGGGTCTGGGTACAAACCCTTTCCCAATACTGGATCCTAGCATTACCCAGCATTATTTGTTGAGCCTGCCTGCCCTACTTCACTAAAGCCTTATTATCTTTCCAGGCTGACACCCATCCTTTGTCTTTCTCTTGGAAGAGAATCCCTCTAGTCTGCTTATTCTAGTTAATACATCTTTTCCTCTGAGTGCTGCTTCTCCTTAAAAGCGAATTCAACTTGTCCCACGATGCCTAGACCAGCACCTAGCTCTTCTGTTCCTTTAATCAACGTTATTTAATCCACTGTGCATGTTGTTGCCATTGGGCACTGCAGGCCTGAGTGCAGCTAGGACACATGTTGCATATCCCAAAATGTTGGGATCCCCATAACAGGGTTAGATGATTGGTAATCACATCTAGATGTAATTTAGTCTGAGTATGACATAAGAGCTCATATAGCCTTCCTCATCTTAGGGTGGGGCATTTCCCTAGGGAATTTGAGCCCACCATCTGATGTCTACTGCTTTAATCCTATCGGAAACCCACTTTTTTCCTATTCCGGTTAATATTAGGTTGTTGGAAAAGTAATTGCAGTTTTTGCAATTTTACTTTTAATGTAATGTAAAACTGCAATATTTTGCGCCAATCTGATAACTTTCCATCCACAAAACAAGAATGATATACATTTGTGCATGGCTAACTGGAGCATGTCAGATATGCTGCTGCTATATTTTGTCTCTTATAACCAGGGACCTTTCTAAGTATTATATCGTTAAGATCTATAGTTACACAGTAATCAGTCTGCTGAGAATTTTACACCATGCAGTCTGACAGTCTGGTAGGGTGTAGCTCCTAGAAATTCCTTCCCAAATGATATCTTTTTTGTTTTTTTTTTTGGGACAGAGTCTCGCTCTGTTGCCAAGGCTAGAGTGCGGTGGTGTGATTTCGGCTCACTGCAACCTCCGCCTCCTGGGTTCAAGCGATTCTCCTGCCTCAGCCCTCCTGAGTAGCTAGAATTATAGGCACCTGCCATGATGCCCAGCTAATTTTCGTATTTTTAGTAGAGACGGGGTTTCGCCATGTTGGCCAGGTTGGTCTTGAACTCCTGACCTCAGGTGATCTGCCCACCTTGGCCTCCTAGAGTGCTGAGATTACAGGCGTGAGCCACTGCGCCCGGCCCCAAATGATATACTTTTGACAAGAGTTGAAAGATACTGGCATGTCGAGTTTCACTCAGTCATCAACAATTGGTCCAGTTCATCATCATATGATGTAACCAAAATGTCTCCCAGAATGATGTCACTGAGGTTTGCAGGCTTCCATTCAACCTTATCAGATCCAAAAGGAGAGGTAGTCTCAGCAGACATATGGCTTCACCTTTTAGGCATCTGGTATAATTGTGCTAGGAGGAGGCAATATTCTCTTTATCTGAGCCTCTCTCGAGGCACCAATGTAATACTAGATTTCCCCCATTGCATAAACCACTTATTCATTCATTTCCGCTAAACTACCATTTATTTTTCTCTTCAGTTGTCAATTATTTCTATTCAAATTTTTTTGCCTTTGGAAGGGATGTTAGGTTCAGTCACAGTACTGACCCGGATTTCTGTCAGTAATGCCAGTCTAGCAAGTGCCTCCCCATCAGTTCATTTCCATTCATATGGGGTAGGATTACGTAGGTACGGAACTACTGAGCTATTAATATTTTACCACTAGGTAATATAGCTGTATTCACTGTCAACTCCAATTTTGCCAGAGATGTAGGTGGTTTGAGGGATTTGGGGGCTGATGGAGGAAAATGATATAACCACAAGGTGGCAGTAGCATGCACAGCTTGACAGGCTTGTATGTGACGGAAGTCCCTCACAGCGGGAGTCTGTACAGAGGTTACTCAGAAGGGAAGGAAGGCAAGGAATTCTTAGGGGAGATGGGGGTCAGAGAGGAGACTTATGTGTCTAGGTGATGTTGCTTAGCCAGCAGCATGGAGTTACTGGGTCAGAGAGCTCATAAGGGCAGTAGAGGCTTGGGGTCTTTATGGCCCATGGCTTATCTGTTGTTAACAGATGTGGGGTGAAATTTTGTGGAGCATGCAAAACAGGCAGGCTGCAAATTACTAAAAAAACTTCCTCTTTGGTCTAGTTTAAAAAATAATTGGATGTGCAAATATTTAAGTTTGGCACTGGTGGGCCTTTGAATGAATGGATCTCAAACTGCAGGGAAGAAATAACCTGGGGGTTAATACATAGAGGCCATGTTTGGCATATATATATATATGAAAGCATCCTGGGCCCGGCGCAGTGGCTTGTACCTGTAATCCCAGCACTTTGAGAGGATTGCGTGAGGCCAGGAATTTGAGACCAGCTCGGGTGACATAGATGCAGTGAGCTATAATTGTACAACTGCACTCCAGCCTGGGGGTCTCAACAAATAACTAAATAGCTAAATACATAAAAATAAAAATCCATACCATAGGCCCACGTGGCTTTATAATCTTTTTTTTTTTTTTTGAGACTGAATCTCACTCTGTCACCCAGGCTGGAGTGCAGTGACACAATCTTGGCTCACTGCAACTTCCGCCTCCCAGGGTTCAAGCGATTCTCCTGCCTCAGCCTCCTGAGTAGCTGGGATTACAGGCGCGCCACCACACCCAGCTAACTTTTGTATTTGTAGTAGAGTGGGGTTTCACCATGTTGGTCAGGCTGATCTCGAACTCCTAACCTCGTGATCTGCCTGCCTCGACCTCCCAAAGTGCTGGGATTATAGGCGTGAGCCACCGTGCCAGGCCTATAATCTTAGTTGTATGTTATTTCATAATAACTGATTTTGGTGCCAGTGATAAAGCAACCTATAAGGGTTGTATAAGATTCTTGGTCTTATAGGCCACAAACTAAGAGTTCATAGCCTATTTGCACCCAGTCTGCCCATTGAGTGGGGGAAAGCCAGAAGAAAAGATCAGAAAGGGAGAAGACTTTGTCTCTTTGGTGTACCTGGCTGGCTGTAAGCCTTGGAGAGTGTCATCTGCCCTGACCAAGGGTTCACAGTTGCCCATTGCTTACCCTCTGCTTATCCTTAAACCTGAACACAAAGAGCCGGGGTATGCCCCTTGCTTGTCTAGCTTCCTTTCCAAAGATTGCTTATCTCTGCTTGCCTCCTCCTTCCTCTATAAAAGAAAAACCTTTTTCTGTTTGGCTTTGGGAGTCTTGCAGACCTTGTAGTCACAGCATTCTCCCTATTGCAATCATCCTCCTCTCCCTACTGCAATAGTGCTTTTCCTTCCCTTGTAATAATCCTTTTAAATAAAAGTCTCTCCTTACTAAATCCTGACTTGTGTTTCTTTGAATACTAATGCTGGCATGACTCAGATGTAGTGCTGGCTGTTCCCTCTGACCCTGTGTCTTCACCCAGGTATTCATGCTGGCTTCCTGGACCCTTTGATACAGTATTTTTGTGTCTTTTTCTGCCTGGAAAAGTAGGAATCTGTGGTGGTGAGTCATACTTCCTAATCTAATCCAGTGCTTTGAAGGTTTTTCTGTTGTAATGTGGTAGTCAGGAGTTACGTTTATTCTTTCTGGCAAAAAGACTTCTTTATTCCTTTCTGTGAGGCCTTTCTGTTTTTTCCTTGGCTCTCTAAAGTGAGGGATTACGCATAATTTCTTGGCATCTCAAACATGGGGATTGTATGTGGGAATTTCCTCAGCTCCTTAATCCCCGGCGATGGCATGGGGCAGGGGGTTCACTTGACTCCACCCCAGATATTGTATGTGGGAGTTCTCTGGGCTTTCTGCCATGGAGAGTACGTGAAGTGTTTCCTTGGCTATTCAGTCTTGGCTTATTATCTGTTAATCTCATGGGAAACTCATTCTCTTAGATGCCTTCCCTCCTCTTCTTTCCTATTTGCTACATGCCTTGCCATTGGAGCACTGGTTCAGTCAAATATATTCATGAATGACCAAAGAATTACTAGAGACAATCTGGAACTTCAGTAGTGTCTTTAGGAAACTTGAGATCTCCCCAAATTAGCTCATCTAAGACTTTTCCCTTCCCATGGGCTCCACTCCACCTTCCTTCTCTTGCCACCTTTGATCTTCCTTTCAGTTTCCTTGGATGCTTTGATGTGTCCCCACTCATACGTCTACCTCCTCCACCTCTCTGTCTCCCCATGCCAGACCTTCCCCTTCTGAAACCATAGCTCAACTCCCTATAGTCATTAGCGCTTTAGTCCCTCTGCCACCACTGGTGGACTGTTGAGGGGCTCAGGGACCCCAAAAGCAAGCACCAGAGGATGAAAAAACTAACTGGAAACAGACTGGATATTTTACCTACTCAGGTGGTCTTTGGAGATACCCAGATGGCTGCTGGGTGTCTGTTTGGTCCGTCACCAAACATTTGGTCCACAACATCCATCAGATTACACATCAGGGCAAAGAAAATCTTAAAAAGTATCCTCCACAAATATTAATGGGAAGCTTTAGGCCTCATATTGAATAGGTAAACCTCAACTTGTTCCATCTGCCAGGAACATAATTCTGATAAAAATACAAAGTGGGGGTAAAGACAAGAGCCAACTCTGTTGCTCTGATTGTGGCTAAACCTTTAGAATGAAAGCTGCAAGATCTTCATTTGCATCTGCCTGTATGTTTATGCATTTATTTGATGCATATGTGATATTTTTCTACCTCTGGATGATATTATCAAATTAATTTATAAAATTCCTTAAAAACCCTAAAACTCTCAGGAAAAAAATTCTGAACTTCTAATACTTCCAGTGCGGGGGAAAAAGTATTCCCTAAAACCTAACATAAATGTTTTAAAAATTCAAGTTACATAATTTAGGTAAATCTTTGGCAAACAATATTAGCTTAATATTATTGATTTAATAAAAACAGCTATGTTTTATGAGTTACTACCATTAAGTATAACAGTGTCAGACAAGGGGAAGCTTGCGATAAGCCCTTTGATTCCCTTACAGGTTCACCAGGGTCCCTCTGCTGCCTGTATTCTCTGTTCCTATGAAGGGAAATTTGTGTGGCTTAGGGCAAATCCAGGTGGTGTTAATAGGAGCTTATAATGTTATAGGGAAGCAAACGTGCATGTTACCCACCTCATATTCAGCACCTGGGTCAGTTTCTTGGTTGCTGCAACAGATCATATATGGGCCCTTAATAAGCCCTGATTTATTTTTCTTCGACAACTCACATACAGCAAGATGTATTAATAAGTGCACAGACCTCTCCTTCAGCAGCCAGTGGCTAATCCAGGGCTATGTGGTTATCTAACACCATGGCCCCCGTGGTTGGACAGTACAGCAGGATTTGACCAAGAGCTCTGGTTCTTGGGCTGTTGTCTAATTCACGTAGATAACTCCTCGGACATAGCTATCTGCATTTCTTTTTAAATTGTGGTGTGGAGTCCCACGCATATGCTGTTCTTACTGTCCCTAAAATTAGTGATGCTAAGATGGTTAGTTCCAAGGGAGGTATTTAGAAAGCTTGCTTGTGGCATCAGAGAGTTGTAGCCAGCGTGGTTTACAGAGGCAAGTCCTTGGAGAATTCCATTCCTGAGTAAAATTCTACTGGAATTTTGAGCCAAATCCAAATGCTGGAGATATTTTCCAGTGTCAGATAAGGGGAAGCTTGTGATAAGCCCTT
The DNA here is from genome assembly GCA_004027715.1 of Plecturocebus donacophilus. Taxonomy (NCBI): domain Eukaryota; kingdom Metazoa; phylum Chordata; class Mammalia; order Primates; family Pitheciidae; genus Plecturocebus; species Plecturocebus donacophilus. The sequence continues at coordinate 47,395 of PVKP010015353.1, forward strand.
TGATTCCCTTACAGGTTCACCAGGGTCCCTCTGCTGCCTATATTCTCTGTTCCTATGAAGGGAAGTTTGTGTGGCTTAGGGCAAATCCAGGTGGTGTTAATAGGAGCTTATAATGTTATAGGGAAGCAAACGTGCATGTTACCCACCTCGTACTCAGCACCTGGGTCAGCTCAGTTGGTTATGGGCTCAGCCCACCATTGTCCACATATTTGCATGAGATTAACCTCTGGACATTGCTGTTGGATGTCTATAGCCACAGGATTAGGCTCATCTTGATAAGTGAGGTTTGTTGGGGAGCTTGGCTGGGAGAGAGGAATTACACCATGTGGATTAAAAGCAGGTTGGCAGAAGCAAGCATGCAGTTACATTTGCCATTTGTGGATGGCTGTAGCTAAGGCTATATATATGCACGATTGGTTTGGTGGGCAATTATTATTTTCCTCTTTGTTCTCATTGATGTGTATTGGTATCCGAGTTTCTTGCCAATTGCCAGTATTAAATAGCATGTTTGTACTTCCATGGGTATGGGATAAACTTTGCAAGTGTTCTCAGCGTTTTTAAAAAAATTGTTAATTTAACCCCATACCAAAGTCGATTCTGTACTATGGGGCACTCGCATATGGGATCTTCACAGGGGCATCCAAGTTATTTCAAACATAGACATCAATTGTATTCTATGTTTGAGCCATATCTGTCCTGTGTTTAAGAGGCTGGGAATTCCCAATTGTGGGATCAATTGCTCCATCCCTTTCATCCTTGGGAAAACTGTTTTAGAGCAGCCATTTGTACAACTTTTTTTTTTTTTTTTAGTTGGAATCTCACTCTGTTGCCTAGGCTGGAGTGCAGTGGCACCATCTCAGCTCACTGCAACCTCTGCCTCCTGGGTTCAAGTGATTCTCCTGCCTCAACCTCCTGAGTAGTTGGGATTACAGGCATCCACCAACACACCCAGCTAATTTTTGTATCTCTAGTAGAGATGGGGTTTCCCCATGTTGGCCAGATCTCCAACTCCTGAGCTCAAGTAATCTGCCTGCTTCTGCTTCCCAAAGTGCTGGGAATACAGGTGTGAGCCACTGCGCCCTGCCATTTGTATAGCTTTAATAGCCTCTGGGGTGCCCCATTGGGAGCAAGTGGTGTAAACATTTAGTTGCCAATTTGAGTGGAGAAAGTCCCATGTAGAGAGCAGTTAGATTTCTCCATGGGATCAAATATGGCTTTTTTTTTTCTTTTTCAGAGACAGGATCTCACTCTGTTGTCCAGGCTGGAGTGCAGTGATGTGATTACAGCTCATTGCAGCCTCAAACTCCTGAGCTCAAGCAATCCTCCCTCCTCAGCCTCCTAACTAAGGATAGGCAATGTCATCGCACCCCACTAATTAAAAAAAATTTGTGGCTGGGTACAGTGCCTCACGCCTGTAATCCCAGCACTTTGGGAGACCAAAGAGGGTGGATCACGAGGTCAGGAGATCAAGATCATCCTGGCCAACATGGTGAAACCTCGTCTCTACTAAAATACAAAAAATTAGCTGGGCGTGATGGTGTGCCCCTGTAGTTCTAGCTACTTGGGAGGCTGAGGCAGGGGAGTCACTTGAACCTGGGAGGCAGTGGTTGCAGTAAACTCAGATTGCACCACTGCACTCCAGCCTGGGTGACAGAGTGAGACTCTGTCTTAAAAAATAAAAATAAACAAAAATTGTAGAGATGGGGGTCTCACTTTGTTGCCCAGGCTAGTCTTGAACTTCTGGGCTCAAGTGATCCTCTGCCTGGCCTCTCACAGTGCTGGGATTACAGGTGTGTGCCACTTCGCCCAGCCCAAATATGGGTTTTGGTAAGAACTGTCTTTGCTGTAACCCCTAGAACTCTGATGGCTCACTGTTGGCAGCCAGTGTTGCAATTGTTGCAGAGCATAGTACCCACTTCCATTGACTGTGATGCAAAACTGGCCGCTGGTATTGTGAGGTTCAGTTAGGAAAGAATTCCTAAACTGGTTGTAATCCCTGATATTGTAGACATGCCTTGGTGCAGATAACTTGGTGTAACGTGCATCACTTTGTGTGTATAGATTGAAGAGGCCAGGGAGAGGCTTCATGGAAAGATGCCCTTGGCTACTTGGTTTGTGCAATTTCTTTCTCAGCAAGTGGGGCTGGTACTGGAGGGGGACAGAGATCACTATGAGAAGTAGAAAAAGAGGCCAGGAGTTGTAAGGGTGTACACTGGAGGCAGGGTTTATACTTATCATCACCCCAGGGATTTGTAAGAGCTAGAATTTGATCTCTGTAATCCTTAGGGTTTGCTGGTATTGGCTGGATTCAACATTTTTCCTTTGATTGCACCAGTCAGGAGCACCTGGTTGCAGTGTCAGGTGCATAGTATCTCTGGGCATGCTTTCAATGAGACTCCATGGGTGTGGCCCATTGCTCTGTTTAATGGCAGTTGTTAATAATGGTTTTATTGGATGTGAAGCAAAAGATGCACTATAGGACTTACCAGGCACCCATGATTCACAAGTGGTGTCTGAGTCTGGCTTAGTTGGAATGGGTGCTGGTTGTGGTAACAGAGAGAGGAGGAGGCATGCTGGCCTCAGGGTTGATTTCTGGTTGTCTTAGTAAGAATGACCAGCTCAAATAGCCAACAGTGTGGTTCCCATCATCCTCAGATGCCCCGTGTCATGTGTTACCCCGTGGGGTGCATGTGAAATAGTATTTGCAGACATACTTTGGTCAGTAGTAGAGTGTAGATGACCAGGGTAAGGAGATCCGTCTGTGGATGTGTACTTGACACTGGCGAAGGTACAAGCTTCTCAGGTAAGAAAAGGGCACAGCAACACAATAGGGGTTAAAGTCAGAGGTCATCTGTGGCCAGGAATAAGGATCGGATTGTCCTTTGGGTATCACTCAAGTAGCATTAGTGGTTCAGAGGTGATGAGTGCACATCCTGGGTGTGGGGAACAGGTCCAGCTGTGTCCTGTGGTACCTTCAGCGGAGGACGTGGGCAGCGGGATGAGGGCATCTCTCTCTGCAGATGGCGGCAGGTGGTTTGCTGCTCCACGGGGTGAGGAGACACAGGCTGAGGATGGTCCTAGTGGGTGGTCCTCGTGAGATCCTCATCGGGATTGAAGGGAAGTGGCTCCGCCCTGCACTCTCCAGGAGGGAGGAGGTAAAGATGAAAGTACCAGCTGGAAGTTCCTT
>PVKP010015354.1:0-50613 GCA_004027715.1 Plecturocebus donacophilus
CCCCCCCCCCCCCGGAAAATCCCCAGCCCCCCAAAAGTGTTGTTTAGCATAAAAAGCCCAGTTCTCCCTCAACTTGGGGCCACGGGTTGGAGAGACATGAGTCCTTCGTGGTCGCCGGCAATAAAGACCCTGCAATTCGTCATACTTTTGTCTTGGTGCTGATCTTCTTATGTCGCTAAAAATACAACACTACTCGAATCCAGTGGGTAGAGGCGGGGGATGCAGTTACATATCCTAGGAAGCACAGGACAGCCCCCCTTACCCCATACAGAATTAGCCGGACCAAAACATCAGTAGTGTCCAGGCTGAGAAACCCTGCCTTAAACGGCAAAGAAAGGCCAAGTCCTATAAGTAGGTAACCGCCCCGGGACTGGGGTCCACGGGATACCCCAGCCTCGCCAAGCCGGGAAGTCCTCTCCTCCTGGAGCTGAATCCGTCCTTCTCCAGGAGGTGGAGCTGCGGGGAGGCAGGGCGGGAACAAGAACAGAGAAAATAAATGAGACTGAAAAGCCATGAGTAGCGCTGTGTGACTTCAAACCTCAATACTTTTGCACCACGTGGGACCCGGCACTCTTCCTGCCACTCACACGTGAGAGGGCTGGGGTGCCGACCCCAGCACTAGAAAACACTCATCACCTCATTCAAGAGGGATACAAAGGCCAACGAACGCCTTCCTTTAGAAAGCTCAACACACAGAGCAACTTCTCACGCTTATCCTCGAAGGGCATATTCCAATCTAGCACTTCCGACTTTCAGCTGTGAACCCACAGCTGCGGAAAACCCCAGGGCAGAGCGCCTGGGCATGCGCAGACGCGTTGGCGCGATGAGCGTCGCTCCCTCGAGACCCGGCGCCCCGCCCTCCGCCCTGTATCCGCATGCGCGGCTCAGCCGCGGGGGTGGTACTGCTACATCCGGGGTCCCGAGGCCGTGGCCGTTTTGTTTTGTTGGCTGAAACCGGGAGAGTGAGGCGGGCTGGCGTGGCGCGACACAGGGCTCCGGACCTACTGCACGACGGGGCTGGACGTAAGTGCTGGGCGGGCAGTTGGGGCAGGAGAGGAGCGGCCGCAGGCTGGAGAGGCCTCGAAGCCGGGCCAGTCCGACGGGCTGGTGGCCACCGGCACATTGCCGCCACCCTCTGGAAAGCTGCAGACCCCGGCTGAGCACCCGTGGACTTCTCTCCTGGGTCCGGCGGCACCTGGAGAGGCGGCGGCGTTCAGATCCCGCGAAGACGGAAAGGGGACTGCACCCTACCCCGGCACACCCCGGGATCGCTGGCAATCGCCCGGTTCCCCACTTAACAGCGGGACAGGCCGAAGCCCCTAGAGGGAGCGTGACCCGGCCGGCTCCCTCAGCGAGGGGTGGCTGGGCTGAAGGTAGCTCCCCCATCTTCCAGCCGCGTCCCTGGAGACCTGAAATTCCCAGTCTGGAGGGCGGGGTCGGGCTTGAGCGTGCCAGTCTTCCTGCTAAGAAAAATGGATTGGGGCGGGGCCATTGGGATGAACCGAAAATAACACTTACTGGATTGCAGTTCTTCCCAGAGAAGAATGAAATAAGTGAATTTCCTAAATTGAACTTGTCCCAAAGGCATCTTAGCACTAGCTCTAATCATATATTTTAATATTTAATTTTTAAAAGAGAAAAATTGAAGTCTTTGCTCTTTTTTAGGGTGTCATATTTTTGGACAACAATTGCTACAGAGTAACTTAAGGGACTCAGGTTTGCTGTAGGAGTCTAGGTGTTTTTTTGTTATTCGCAAGTTATACGTATTTCAGGCTTTTTCATACTCTGAAATAGAGATAATATGGCTGTGTCTCAGGTCAGGTCTGTACAGCTCGGCTTACAAGAATGTTTTATATAATTTGTAAAGACAGTTTGGGTCGGCTTTGGAAATTTAAATAGCAGTTGGATTTTTGTAATCTTAATATTAACCACAATTAAGTGCTTTCTTTTGGCTGGAGTCATCAGTTAGGATCAGAGATAGGGATATTAAAATAAAGTATATTTTTTTACGTAGAAATAACACCAAAAGGCAGGCTTGCAGAAAGACAAATAATGAAGTGAATGAAGTGAAAGGAAATGATGTGGGTAGAGGTAAGAACTGCAGTGCAATGTTTAATTTCTTAATCTAGGTGTGAACAAACACACGTTCTGTGATAAAATATGTAAATTACTAAGAAATATTTTTCATTTGAATCTATACTTCAGCTCAGAGCCAAAGTTTATCACTTGTCTCTGAACTAATGTTAGTACTTCTGGACTGTAAATATCAAAATCATTTAATAACTTAGTTTGGAATCAAAATGATACAAAAGAGCTCCTGTGGATTAGTAATCATATACTTGGTATTAAAAGTATCATCTAAACTAATTTAATACTTACTTAGAAATAATAGGATGTGACAGATATCCGGAGGAGGTCAACCAGTAGTTAAAATGTTTTCAATATTTGGAGACTAACCTTTGTTAATATTACTTAAATATATCTGAACCATTTTTATTTATTTACTTATTTATTTATTTATTTATTTATTTTTGAGACAGAGTCTTGTTCTGTAGCCCAGGCTGGAGTGCAGTGGCGGGATCTCAGCTCACTGTGACCTCTGCCTCCTGGGTTCAAGCGATTCTCCTGCCTCAGCCTCCCGAGTAGCTGGGATTACAGTCATGTGCCACCACGCCGGGCTAATTTTTGTACTTTAGTAGAGACAAGGTTTTGCCATGTGTGCCAGGCTGGTCTCAAACTCCTGACCTCAGGTGATCCACCCACCTCGGCCTCCCAAAGTGTTTGGATTACAGGCATGAGCCACCGCACCGGTCCTCAAACTATTTTTTACATTAAAAAAGATACAAAATGAATCCAGATGTTACTTTCCAAAGTTATAATGTAGAAATTCATCAAAAACGAAATCAAATATTCTGAAGTATGTGGAACCAAAATAAAGTGTTTGTAATTTCACTTTAATTATTCCTGGGCTATTAATTATTTTTCAGGTTTGAAGCAAGTAAATGGAAGTACTTTATTTAATTGTTTATTTGTTTGTTTTTAAGTGACCTGAAAAAAATGTCTGGATTTCTAGAGGGCTTGAGATGCTCAGAATGCATTGACTGGGGGGAAAAGCGCAATACTATTGCTTCCATTGCTGCTGGTGTACTAGTAAGTGTCACTGATAATTTGGATCTCATTTTTTGGTTCGTTTGTGTTGATGGATTTTGAATTCTGCAAGATGTTTTAAAATATGCACTATTTATTTTATCTTTCACCACTGTACTTACTTTAATAAATATTGCTATTTTGTTGCCTATGGAGAGTTATTAGTTCCACTTGAATAGTTTAAATTATGATTTAAAATTTGATTAATAGAGTGGTTGTGTTAGTTTAACTGCATGGTAAAAATGGCATAATAACATACTTGTTTATTATATGGATTATATTTCCTTTTAATGAATATTTTAAGGTACAAGGAAGTGTTTAAGCAGCAATCAGGTCAAAACCAGTCAGTAGATAGGATTGCATTTCTCCATAATCCAGTTAACTTTCTACTCAGTCTCATTAAGGAAAAAAAGTGCTCAATTCAGCAACACATACACTAAAATTGGAACCATACAGAGAAGATTAGCATGGCCTCTTTAAATTTTGTTTTAAAAAGCAAAAACAAAAAAAAAACTTATTAAAATACATTGTGTAGAAGTAATTTACAGAATAAAATTCTTATTTACACTTAACATCCCTCAAGGGATCTGATATTAGTTTTTTAGGATTATCTGGTGTTATAGGCTCTAAAGAGTAAGTTTTTTGAGGTGGAGTTTTGCTCTTGTGCCTGGGCTGGAGTGCAGTGGCGCAATCTCAGCTCACCATAGCCTCTGCCACCGAGGTTCAAGCAATTCTCCTGCCTCAGGCTCCCGAGTAGCTGGGATTATAGGCATACACCACCATGCTTAGCTAATTTTCTATTTTCAGTAGAGATGGGGTTTCTGCATGTTGGTCAGGCTGGTCTCAAACTCCCAACCTCAGGTAATCTGTCCGCCTCATCCTCCCAAAGTGCTGGGATTACAGGTGTGAGCCACCACACCTAGCCCTAAAGAGTAAATTTTAAGTAAATGAACAAATAAATTTAAGTATTTCCTCTTCACCTTATCTCTAACATTTACAATCCATGAAAAATAATTATCCTATATTTTTTCAAAGTAATGGCAAAATATTTTTTCTCAAGCTTTAAGATTTATTTATTTTTGAGATGGGGTCTCACTCTGTCCCCCAGGCTGCAGCGCAGTGGTGCAATCACTGCTCATTGCAGCCTCAACCTCCTGGGCTCAGGCAATCCTCCCACCTCAGCCTCCGGAGAGTATCCTGGACCACAGGCGAGGGCCACCACGCCGGGCTAATTTATTTTGTTTTTTTGTAGAGATGGGGTCTCCATGTTGCCCAGGCTAGTCTCCTACTCCTGGGCTTAAATGATTAACTGGTCTTGGCCTTCCAAGGGGCTGAGATTACACGGCCTCACACCCGGCCAAAAGGCTTTTGAGTTTTTAGTCTATGAAGAAAGTATCTTGAATACATTGAGCTGAGGGTAAAAAGAAAGGTGTATGTACTCATGCTAGCCACTAAAAATGTTATTAATCAAGTATGGATCTGTCTGTAACCTGATAAAAGTCATTTGGCTAGCCTAAAATCGCTATTTTTAAATAAGTGGCAGAAGATGGCAGTTCCCAGAGCTGAGTCAGGATTGGGAGTGCGAGATAGGAAAAGGGGTTACTTTTAAAACTTTCTAAGCTACTTGTCAGAATTTGGTTAAATCATTTTATTGTAAATTTCTGCTCAGGTGATAAAAAATATTTGTGCAGTTTTGGGGTTATTTTTCTTGTTATATCTTTTCTCTTGGTAATATCTGGAGCCAAATTCAATTAGATAAATTATAATCTAATCTGGTATTTAAATTGAATTCAAAATCACACCCGAAACCATCGTTAACCTGCACTGGAATTCATCAAAAGCAGAACCTTAGAGCTGTTACTTCACACCAGGAAGATAGCTAAAATTCTGTCAACAATAATTGTTGTCCATATTAATTTGAATGCGTTTTTCTTGATTTTGGGGTATATTTTTCTGGAGGCTTATATCAACAGGGTACTTCTTCCATCATTTGGAATCTGAGTCACTTTTTTCCTTTCCCTCTTCAGGAGATAACTGGTTTCTAGTTTACCAAATTAGATTACAAGGCTTTTTATGATAATATTAAATAATGATTGAAGTAGGCTTAGAGAAAAGTTAAGTTAATAAATAAAAATTGCTGTCAGATTTAAGGGTACCTAATATTTAATCAGCTGTTAGGCCATGTGCAAATCACATGGGAGAAATAGCTGGAACAGTTTTGAAATTTATTAAAAGGGATCTCTTCACTTAAATACCTTGCTTTCTTTTAGCCAGTGAGATACGAAAATTGTTTTAATTTCTCATTGGTGTCATCTTTGTTTTAGTTTTTTACAGGCTGGTGGATTATCATAGATGCAGCTGTTATTTATTCCCCCATGGAAGATTTCAATCACTCATACCATGCCTGTGGTGTTATAGCAACCATAGCCTTCCTAATGTAAGTGTCTTCATAATTAGCATTACTTACATAGCTTGCCACAAAATGTTTCATATACAGTTGCATGGATTTAAAATTCTAAATATTATCAGATTAACATATTGGAAATAATTTTAAAGTCATATAGTAGAGAAGGACTTACACAGAAAAGCAGCAGTCCTCTTTCCTCTTTTTGTCCACCTCTCCACTCCCTCCCAGCTTCTCTCAGCTATCCTTTTATTTTTATACTGCCAGGGTTTATAGCTTTACATTTAAGTCAGAAGCTATGTATTTTGTCTAAGGGATTATTCTTCCAACAATATTTATTAAGCTTTTATATTCCAGACTCTGCTCTAAGTACTGGAGATACAGTAGTTAATAAAACAGGAAAAATCCATGTGTTTTTGGCATTTAAAATAAGTGCAAAGGAGAAAAAATAGAGAAAGGAGATGTGGGATGTCAATAGGGGGGAAAGAAATTTTAAAATAATTTTTTTTTTCTAGAGAGGGGGTCTCCTTATGCTGAGGTTGGTCTCCTGGGCTCAAGTGATCCTCCCACCTCAGCCTCCCAAAGTGTCAGGATTACAGGTGTGAGCCACTACACGTGGCCAGAAATTTTCAGTAAAGTCAGGGAAGGTCTCACTAAGAAGGTGATTTTGAGTAAAGACTTGAAGAAAGTGAAGGAGCTGACTATGGGATGGGAATACAAGAGAGGATCATTCCAGGCAGGTGGAACTGCAAGTACAAAGGCTTTATGGCAAGGAGACCAATATAACTGCAGCAGCAAGATCAAGAGAAAGAGAAATTGATGAGATCAGAGAAGTGATGGGGAGGGGCACATGGCATAGGAGCATATAAGGCATAAAAACTACTTTCAGCTGGATGCAGTGGCTCATGGCTGTAATTCTAGCACTTTGGGAGGCCGAGGTGGGTGGATCACTTGAGCTCAGGAATTTGAGACCAGCCTGGACAACATGGCGAAACCTTATCTCTATCAAAAATGCAAAAATTGGTAGGGCATTCCTGTGGTTCCAGCTGCTCCAGAGACTGAGGTGGGAGGATTGCCAGAGCCTGGAAAGTCAAGGCTACAGTGAGTCATGATTGCAACACTGCTCTTTAGCTTGGGTAACAGAGCAAGACCCCATTTCGAACATAAGAACTTTTTATTTTTATTTTTTGAGAGAGTTTCAATCTTGTTGCCCAAGCTGGAGTGCGATGGCACAATCTCGGTTCACTGCAACCTCCACCTCCCGGGTTCAAGCAATTCTCCTGCTTCAGCCTTCTGAGTAGCTGGGATTACAGGCACATGCCACCATGCCCAGCTTATTTTTTGCATTTTTAGTAGAAATGGGGTTTCGCCATGTTAGCCAGGTTGGTCTTGAACTCCTGACCTCAGGTGATCCTGCTGCCTCGGCCTCCCAAAGTGCTGGGATTACAGGTATGAGCCACTGTGCCCAGCCAAGAACTTTACTTTCATTATAAGTGTAATGGAAGCCACTAGAAGATTTTGAGCAGAGGAATGAAATGATCTTAGATTTTAATAGGAACATTGCCGTTCAAAAAAAAAAATTTTTTTTTTTGAGATGGAGTCTCACTCTTGTCTCTCAGACTGGAGTGCAGTGGCACAATCTCGGCTCACTGCAACCTCCACCTCCTGGGTTCAAGCAGTTCCCTGCTTCAGCCTTCTAAGTAGCTGGTATCACAGGTACGTGCCACCACGCCTGGCTAATTTTTATATTTTTAGTAGAGTCAGGGTTTCATCATCTTGGCCAGGTTGGTCTTGAACTCCTGACCTTGTGATCCACCCATCTTGGCCTCTCAAAAGTGCTGGGATTACAGGCGTCAGCCACTGTGCCCAGCTGAAAAAATTTTTAAAACCAGTAAACAAGGCCAGGTGCGGTGGCTCACGCTTGTAATCCCAGCACTTTGAGAGGCCAAGGTGGGTGGATCACCTGAGGTTAGGAGTTTGAGACCAACCTGGCCAACATAGTGAAACCTCATCTCTGTAAAAAAACAGAAAAACGGTAAACAAAATTCATTACAGTGCCAAGTAGTATAAGTTTCAATAATACGACACTATACTTCTCAAATTTATCAGTGTATTTTGAAAATAGTCTTGTATTCTTACCAGTTTCTTAAATTCATAATATATTTTAGTTGGCATCAAACTTGAGCTATGACTTTCTTATTTAGTATTGTTTTCCTAGAGTTTTTTTTTTTGTTTTAATTGAGATGAGGTCTCACCATGTTGACTAGGCTGGTCCCGAACTTTTGGACTCAAGCGATCCACCTGACTTGGCTTCCCAAAGTGCTAGGATTATAAGCATGAGCCATTGTGCCCCAACTTTCCTAGAGTTTCTGATTGCCCTTTTTTTTTTTTTTTTGCTGGTTATTGATAGAAAGAATGTATGTTTTCTTTAGGATTCATTTCATTCTTCTTGAATGCTACGGTTCTAATTTGGACAGTTACTATGTGGACTGTAGTATCCTTGTTAAGTTTTTTGTTTTTCCTGGAGTTTCTAGCTGCCTTTTTTTCTGTTTTCTTGCATTTTCTACTATTATCACATCTTTATTTTTTTCCCAAATTCTCAATTATATTCTTTAATATATTATAACTTCTTTTGTTCTAGAACTTGACATCCCAGAAGCCTATATACGAATTGATTTCATTACAAATTGATTACTGTGTGAGTCTGCTACAGCGCTGTCACCATGGAACTTCCCTCCCCTCTTTATCAGGGTTGGATCCATTTTTCCAGTTACCATATCTTTTTTTTTGGATACAAGAAGTATTTATTTTGGCTGGGCATGGTGGGTCATGCCTGCAATCCCAGCACTTTGGGAGGCTGAGGTGGGCAGATCACCTGAGGTCAGGAATTTGAGACCAACATGGAGAAACTCCATCTCTACTAAAAATAAAAATTAACTAGGCGTGGTTGCAAGTGCCTGTAATCCCAGCTACTCGGGAGATTGAGGCACAAGAATCACTTGAACCTGGGCAGCAGAGGTTGCAGTGAGCCAAGATCGTGTGACTACACTCCAGCCTGGGTAACAGGGAGACTCCATCTCAATAAATTTAAAAAAGTATTTATTTTAGTTTTATTTGTTTATTTTTATTTATTTATTTTTTGAGACAAAGTTCCAGGCTGGAGTACAATGGCATGATCTCTGCTCACTGTAACCTCCACCTCCTAGGCTTAAGGGATTCTCCTGCCTCAGCCTCCCCAGGTAGCTGAGATTACAGGCACATGCCACCACACCCAGCTAATTTTCGTATTTTTAATAAAGACAGGGTTTCACCATGTTGGTCAGGCTGGTCTCAAACTCCTGACTTCAATTGATTCGCCCACCCCAGCCTCCCAAAGGGCTGGGATCACAGGCGTGAGCTACCACACCTAGCCGATACATTTTCTTAGAATTCTCATCTGTCTTTTTATTCTATTTTCCAATCTGTTGAACATTTTTGCAGGGCCTTTTTTTTTTTTTTCCATGTTACATGGGTAAGGCACTGATGTGCCTAAAACAAGGTTTGAGGGAGACATATCTCACATATGTGCATGAACACCCAATCATCACACTTAGGAGCTACCAAAGAATCAGACTTTCCTTTGTAAATTGAAAAATATGTTTTAGAAGTAGGGTCTCACTTTGTCACCCAGGCTAGTGTGTAATAACATGATCATAACTCACTGCCGTCTCAAACTCCTGGGTTTAAGCAGCCCTCCAACCTCAGCCTCCCCAGTAGCTATGACTACTTGCACGCACCACCACACCCCACTATTTTTTAAAGAGTTTTTTTTGTAAAGACGGGTCTGACTGTTGCCCAGGCTGTTCTTGAACTCCTGGTCTCAAGTGATTCTCCTACCTTTGCCTTCCAAAGTACCCCAATAAATGATGTAAGTCACTGTGCCTGTCCACCTTTATTATTTTAAAATTTTAATATGGAATGTATTCTGGCCAGGCATGGTGGCTTACACCTGTAACCCCAGCATTTTGGGAGGCCAAGGTGGGCAGATCACTTGAGGTCAGGAGTTCAAGATCAGCCTGGCTAACATGGTGAAATCCTGTCTCTACAAAAAATATAAAAATCAGCTGGGCATGGTGATGCGTGCCTGTGGTCCCAGCTACTCGGGATCTGAAAGGTGGAGATTATAGTGAGCCAAGGTTGCAGCACTATACTCTAGTCCAGGAGATAGAGTGCCACTCCCATCTCAAAAAAATAAAACAAAAAGCATTTAGTGAGATATATAAAGTGCACAAGTCATATATACATCTCAATAAATTTTTACTTATATATACACTCATGTAAACAGCACCTAGATTAAGATTTAAAACGTCACCCCAGAACATTCTAAATCAGCACTTCCACCACACCTGTATAGCCCTCATCCTGACCTCTACCATTGTCCATTAGCTTTCTGTAGACCATTTTTTTCTTTTTGAGATGGAGCCTCACTCTTGCCCACTCTGAAGTACAGTGGCGTGATCTCGGCTTACTACAATCTCTACCTCCTGGTTTCAAGCAATTTTCCTGCCTCAGCCTCCCAAGTAACTAGGATTACAGATGCCTACCACTGTGCCCAGCTAATTTTTGTATTTTTAGTGGGGACAGGGTTTTGCCATGTTGGCCAGGCTGGTCTCAAACTCCTGACCTCTCAGGTGATGTGCCCGCCTTGGCCTCCCAAAGTACTGAGATTACAAGCATGAGCCATCAGGCCCAGCCTTCTGTAGACTTTTAATTTAGGTTGTAAAGTCATCTCTTCCAGGCTTCCAGGTAATCCAAGTTGAAAATCACACACATTTTTAAATTTTGCTACAGTTACTTGAGTGTAAACACATTAACTTATATTTTCAGAGTTAAGCAAGTGGCTAAAGGCAGCCAGTGTGACTGTGCCTGGCGTGGGCTCAGTGCCAGAGTAGTTACTCATTTGCATAGGTAAAGATCTTACTTCACAAGCCACTGATGGCAAAGGGCTGTGGTCTTTCTTTGAAGTTCAGCCAGAATGCAGCTATTTCTGGTTCTTTCCATTTCGTAGCAATTTATTTTACTGTAATAGTGATGCTGTTAGAATTCTTTTAAAAAAAGCCGGCGCGGTTGCTCACGCCTGTAATCCTAGCACTTTGGGGGAGGCCAAGGCAGGCAGATTGCCTGAGGTCAGGAGTTCGAGACCAACCTGGCCAACATGGCAAAATTCCATCTCTACTAAACATACAAAAAATTAGTTGGATGTGGTGGCAGGTGCTTGCCATCCAGCTACTTAGGAGGCTGAGTCAGAGAGAATTGCTTGAACCTGAGAGGCGGAGGTTACGGTGAGTTGAGATCGCACCATTGCACTCTGGCCTGGGCAACAGAGCGAGACTCCATCTCAAAAATTATTTTAGAAAGCTGACACATAAATTTCAACATTGTTTAGATTTAAGTTTTATTTTTGTGATTGTATTTTTGTCCTGCTTTTGTCCTCGGATCTTTAAAAAATTATTTTGTTCTGCTTTGAAGCAGTAGCAGGTCTGCCTTTGGAGGGGAAGTGTAGCTGTATGTGAGATTGAATGTATTATTCAAAAGTGCTTCCTGCTAAAGTTGCATTCTGTTGCATTTACATAATTATAGCAGAGCTGACTTCAGGTTTTTGTAAATCTTTATCATCTATTTGGCTTCAGCTTATATCTTTTCATTATAGTGTCAGGCCATAATTTTAAACAAAAACTATTAATTATAATGCAAATGGATAGGAGTCAAAAGCAGCTACTCTTTCATTAATAACTTTATTATTTTTTCCCTTATAAATGTTCTAGGATTTTGTGGCTATAAAAATGTTAATAAATGTTCTATTATTCTGTATTTTTTAGTTTTGAAAATGTAGGGTATACAAATAAGCAAAAAAGAAGTTGCCTATAATCTCGCCAAACCATAACATTTCAACAGATATTCTACAGTGTTTTCTTCTGTTCTCTCTTCCTCTAACACACATCTGTGTTTTAAAAGTAATATTTAATTCTTTTCTTCCTCTCCTCTTCCTGAAAAATTCAGTCAAAAAGCTGTTAGGTGGGGTCAAGCATGACAGGCATCCTCTATAGAAAGACAAGCTGTGGTGGCCCAGAGCAGGCTGCCAGGCTCAGGCAGGGTGGGAAGGGGCTCCCAGAGGAGGGCAGAGTCCACCAAGAGTGCCCAGAACAGCTACGCCCCAACACCAGGAGCACACCTAGCCCCCAGTTATGGAGCATCATGTTGACAAATAGCAGATGTTTCAGGAAAAACATTATTTAACTAGTAACTTTTCTATAAATTGAAGAACATATAGAAAAATAGTAATAGCAGAGAACAAATAGAGATCATTCCTTCCCAAGTGTCCCTAATAGTGAAGACAGGATTGTGGTGTCTCGTAGAGGGCTATGCAGTTTATTCAGACGGCTCAGCGAGGAAAACAAGAGCTGAGAACCAGTAACCCAAGAACATTTATTTGTGTTTTACTTTTAAAACTGAATGTATGTTAAATGTATTTATTTTATATACAAAATAATTTAGTACTGCATAGAGATCACTGAAAATAATTATTTTGAACATTCTTAAAACTTAGATTTGTGTGAATAAATTAAGACATCATATTACTGTGAAAAAAACTAGGATTCATAATTCAACCCCTTTTTTTTTCATAGAGACAAGGTCTCACTATGTTGCCCAGGCTGGTCTCAAAGTCGTGGGCTCAAGCAATCCTCCTACCTTGGCCTTCCAAAGTGCTGGGATTACTGGCACAAGCTACCATGTCTTACCTCAGCACATTTATTGAGCACCTACTATGTGCGAAGCCCCTAGCCTTGTGCTAGGCACTGAGAATGAAATGAGAAACAAGACAGACAGTGGCTCCTGTGAAGCTGCTGTCTTAACAGTGGCTTCCTCATGTGCTTCACATAAGCTTCCTCATGAAACTTATATTCTAGTGTTAGACACACACAACTAAATGGGTGTATATATCAGATGTATCATGTCTTGTAACTTGATGTGTTGTGAGCATTTTCTCATGAAATTTAGAATGTTTCAAAGGATGCTTCCAAAGAAAGCAAGGCTATCTCAATTTAGAGTGGTGCTCTATGAATAAAGTTAGTAAAACACTTCTTATTTAGATCCTGTATCAAGGGTTGAAAAAACAAGATTTTAACACTTGAATCTCTCTTTGATAATGTCTTCAGAGCAAAAAGTTATTGTGCTGTTTGAAATATAATTATTTCTCCAAACATTTTACATTAGTTCAAAATTATTACAAAAAATTTATTCCAAAGCCAATTTTCAGTAATTTTTGGATTATCTGGGGCCCATTTTCTCTCTCTGCCATTACCAGACATGATTACATGTTATGTCTGGTATATACAAATGGAAAATCAGATAGAACCAAGCTAAATGATCTTTTTACCTGTTCCAGTCTTAGCAAAAGAAAATTTTGAGAATTTCGTTCCCAATTTTTAAAAATCCAGACTCACCTGAAAGACTTGTTAAAACTCAGATTTATGGACCCTGTGGCCAGAGTGTGTCTGCTTTGCTAGGTTTGAGTTAGGGCCAGAGAATTTTCTTTTCAAATAGCTTGCCAAGTAATGCTGATTCTGCTAGTCTGGGGCCCAAGACCACTGCTCTAGAGAGTATCTAGTTGAAGAGACCAGTCATGTGAACTCTTTTTTTGTTTGTTTGTTTTTTTGGAGATGGAGTTTCGCTCTTGTTACCCAGGCTGGAGTGCAGTGGTGCGATCTCAGGTCACGGCAGCCTCTGCCTCCTGGGTCCAAGTGATCCTCCCACCTCAGCCTCCCGAGTAGCTGGGATTACAGGCATCCGCCACCAGGCCTGCTTAATTTTTCGTATTTTTAGTAGAGATGGGGTTTCACCATGTTGGCCAGGCTGGCCAGGCTGCTCTCGAACTCCCGAACTCAGATGATCCACCGACCTCAGCCTCCCAGATGCTGGGGTTACAGGCATGAGCACCGCCCCTGGCCTCATATGAACTTTTTACTAAAGACTTTAAGGCCTATGAGCCAAGTGTGGTGGCACTTTGGGAGGTCAAGGCAAGGAGGAGCTCTTGAGACCAGGAGTTTGAGATCAGCCTGAGCAACATAGTGAGACCTTGACTCTACAAAAAATGTTTTAAAATTAGCCCGGTGTGGTGGCGCACACCTGTAATCCCAACTACTCAGGAGGCTGAGGTAGGAGGATCACTTGAGCCCAGGAGTTCAAGGCTACAGTAAGCCATGGGCATACCACTGCATTCTAGCCTGGGCAACAGAGTGAGACCCTATATCTTAAAAAAAAAAAAAAAAAAGAAGAAGATTTTAAGGCCTAATCTTAAATTTGAGCAACTGTAGATTGTTGTTTCTAGTAATTGGTGTCACGGACCCTGATTTCTTGGTTTTATTTTATTGATACAGGATTAATGCAGTATCGAATGGACAAGTTCGAGGTGATAGTTACAGTGAAGGTTGTCTGGGTCAAACAGGTAAATAGGTGCAAATAACATCTTATTACATATGCTTAAATCCTTAAAATGAGAATTTCACATGGAAGTACCACTTGTCTATTTGTTTTAATATATCTGTGAGTAACAGCTTATTTTGAATGTACTGTTTTATGTTTTGGGCTTGAAATTAGGAATTAATATATAGCATTCTATTTGCTGTGCTTTTTTGAGCTGTAGGCAGTGTTTGTATTAAAATGTATTTGTGCTAATTAAATAAAGAGGCCCTATCAGAATTTATTTTAAGCAGTCATGACTCCATTTATTATTTATAGCAAATCTTTATAAACATATTAATGTGATTTGAAAGCTGGTTGTTCTCTATTAATGTAATTTTAATGCAACCTTAAAGTGCCAGTCACAGTAAATTTGAATTTATTTTGCTGTCTGACTTCCCTGAAAGTGAAATATGGTAGCTTTGAGATTCGTACATCACTGGATAGGAATTTTTTACTGTAGATCTGTGTTATTGTTTGAAAGTACTCTTGGAGGACTTGAAAATTGTGGGAGCATTTTCCATGTGAAAGCATATGGAGAATGAGCCTCTGAATATGGTGAAACATATTTTATGAGATGTTTTATAGGAAGGTTGAGTACAGGTTTTCTCCGTGTAGGTAGTTGGGGAAAGTAAGTATATGCATTTAAACAGACTAATAAATAATAATTTTTTAAAAATCTATGCAGACCATCCAAGAAGAAAAAGGCCAGCATCTGCACTGATGAAAGACATTTAACACATCTTCTCCTGTTCTTACATTAGACTTGAATGGCAGCTGCACTTTTTTTTCTGTTTGGGTTTTGTTTTCTTTTTGAAAGTTAATTGTACTGCCATATGAGGAACAATTCTGGTAAAATATTATTTCTTTCAAGGTGCTCGTATTTGGCTGTTCATTGGTTTCATGTTGGCCTTTGGCTCTCTGATTGCATCTATGTGGATTCTTTTTGGAGGTTATGTTGCTAAAGGTAAGCGAAAACATAGGTTACAATTTACTTCAGTGAAGTACTGGAATTTTGCATTAAAGTTGATTATTTTAGAATAAAACTTTTTTCTTGTAGATAGGCCAACTACTAGCAAGGCATTTATACCTGGGGACTCCTCTCCCGACAAAACCGAACAGTGTTCCCTCAAACACTGTTTGGTTTTGTCTTGTATATTTTTAGTATTTCTTTAATCTTCTGCAGCCTCAACCTCCTGGGTGCAAACCATCCTCCCACCTCAGCTTCCCAGGTTGCTAGGGCCACAGGCACACACCATCACACCCAGCTAATTTTTAAATTTTTTGTAGAGATGTGATTTTGCTATGTTGCTAAGGCCGGCCTTAAACTCCTGGCCTCAAGCCTGGCCTAACAAGTTCTGACTTGCAGAATATCTGTGCAAAGCTCTAACATCCCAGAATTGAGATTTATTTAGTTAAGCCTCCCTGATAATATGATGTCATCTCCTTTTAGACAGAAAAGTAAACTAACATTTAATATATACCTGCTATATAAGGTGAGTTTAAGGCAAGCTCAAGAAAAGGTATACTGTTAGATCCCTGGCAGAAATTTCACCTTGAGGGACTTAGAAAAATAGAAAATCCATTTAATGGTCCAGGTAAAATTGCCATATCTGTCATAGTAAAAATAAAGTATTAATGATTTATAAAAACTGGACCAGCTTATATCTCATTTAGTTCATATTTTAACTCTTTACTTCTTTGAATAAAATATGACTTTTAGATTAAAGTAATGTTTCCTGAATTTTTATTAAAATCATTTAATCTAATAGGAGTAATAGGTATTTCTGAATATTTGTATTTTTTATTTTATGTTTGTTTATTTTTTTGAGACAGGGTCTTGCTCTGTCACCCAGGCAGGAGTACAGTGTCTCAGCTCACTGTAAGCTCCACCTCCCAGACTCAAGCAATCCTCCCACCTCAGCCTCCTGAGTGGCTGGGACGACAGACTCATGCCACCACACCCTGCCATCTCTATAAAATTTTTTTATATTTTTTATAGAGATGGGGCTTCACCATGTTGCCCAGGCTGGTCTTAAACTCCCGGGCTCAAGTAATCTGTCCACCTTAGCCTCCCAAAGTGCTGGAATTACAGGTGTGAACCCCCAGGCCGGGCCGTGTATAACTTATTATTAAAATCATGTTACCAAAAATGTAGAAAGTAAAAGCGGGTGGGTGCAGTGACTCATGCCTGTAATCCTAGCACTTCAGAAGGCCAAGGAGGGAGTATTGCATGAGGCCAGGATTTTGAGACCAGCTTGGACAACATAGGGAGACCCCATTTCTACAGATAATAATAAAAATTTAGCCGAGTATAGTGGCGTGTACCTATGGTCCCAGCTACTCGGGAGACTGAGGTGAGAGGATCACCTGAGTCCGGGAGGTGGGAGATTGCAGTGAGCTGTGAACACGCCACTGTACTCCAGCCTAGATGACAAAGCAAGACCCTGTCTCAAAAAAAGAGAAAAGAGAAGAAAGAAAAGAAGTAATAATACTTTCACCACTCTTAAATATTTTGGTTTATTTCCTTTTGTTATTTTTTCTTACATTTTTAGTTATTGTAATTTTTATTCCCTGTTTGCATTTAACATATTATAAATTACAACTATTATATCTAACTTATAATTATATATATATATACATATATATATATATGTATATATATATCTATCTTTTTTTTTTTCTTTTTTTGAGATGGAGTCTCGCTTTTGTTGCCCAGGCTGGAGTGCAGTGAGGCAATCTCAGCTCACTGCAACCTCCGCCTCCTGGGTTCAAGCGATTCTCCTGCCTCAGCCTCCTGAGTAGCTGGGATTGCAGGGCACCCACCACCACGCTCAGCTAATTTTTGTATTTTTAGTAGAGATAGGGTTTCGCCATGTTGGCCAGGCCAGTCTTGAACTCCTTACCTCAGGTGATCCACCCGCCTCAGCCTCCCAAAGTGCTGGGATTACAGGTGTGAGCCACTGCGCCCAGCCACATACATATATTTTAAAATGTGGTTGGGTGCAGTGGCTCACACCTGTAATCCCAGCACTTTGGGAAGCTGAGGCAACTGGATCACTTGAGACCAGGAGTTTGAGACGAGCCTGGTCAACATGGCAAAGCCCCATCTCTACTAAAAATACAAAAATTAGCCAGGCATGGTGGTACTGGCATGGTGAATCTGTAATTCCAGCTACTTGGGAGGCTGAGGCATGAGAATCTCTTGAACCCAGGAGGTGGAGGTTGCAGTGAGCTGCAATCACCCCACTGCACGGCAGCCTGGGCAACAGAGCGAGACCCTCTCAAAAAAACAAAGAAAAAAATTACCATTTTTATCATGGGAATTGCATAATACTTGTTCATTATAGAAAACTAAGATGTGGCCGAGGCGGGTGGATCGCGAGGTCAAGAGATCGAGACCATCCTGGCCAACATGGTGAAACCCCGTCTCTAATAAAAGTACAAAAAATTTAGTTGGGCGTGGTGGCGTGCGCCTGTAGTCCCAGCTACTCGGGAGGCTGAGGCAGGAGAATTGCTTGAACCCAAGAGGCGGAGGTTACAGTGAGCCGAGGTCACGCCACTGCACTCCAGCCTGGCACCTGGTGACGGAGTGAGACTCTGTCTCACAAAAAAAACAAAAAAAGAAAACTAAAAATGTAAAAGAACTCAAACAAAAATTACTGATAATTATTTCCCAGATACAGCTATTAATACAGAGCCCCCTTTTATAAGAATGTCTTCATCTTATATAGTTTTAGGCTATTTTCTTGAAGACGTCTGGAGCAAGGTTATGCTTTGAGAATTATTAGCAGCAGATCTGTAATTTTATAAAGTTGACTTTATAACATTTTTATGAGCCATTCTGGTGGTAATGGCTATTTAATGTGGAATAGTGGTGAAGACTATGAAAACCATCTGTTATGTTAATCCGATTAACCAAAGCCATTCTGAAATGAGAAAATTTTGATAATCCACCTATTTATCTTGCCTCTGTCAATTAATGAGCAATCATTGGCAATTCCAATAGTAGAAATTTATGAGAATTTCAACTTCAGTTCTGGATACAATCAGAAAAAATGTTGCTCTGGCAGTCCTTCCAATCTTAGTTAATGGCTGTCTATTCTATCGTTCCAGGTGTTTAGGCCAAAAGCCCTGGATGGTTAGGGCCTGTCGAAGATGACACTTGTCTTCCTCCCACACCCCGCATCCAGTCTGTAGATCCTGTTGACTGTGCTGTAAAATGTACCCTAAATCTAACCACTGTTTACCGTCTCCATTGCTACCACCCTGGTTCAATCCATCATAATTTCTTACCTGATTTCCTGGAATAGCCTCCGAACTAGTTTCTGTTTCCTCTCCTGCCTCCTTTAATCTACTCTGAGCACAGCAGCCAGAGGGATCCTGTTAAAATATGTCAGCTCAGATCACTTTTCTGCTCACAAGCTGGTGGCTTCTTATCTCACTCAGAGTAAAAATCTGAGTCCTCACTGTGACTGCCAGGTCTCCACCACCCAGCTGCCCTCTTCTTTACCCTGTCCCTGATCGTCCCTCTTGTGCCCCTGTGGCTGTTCCTGTAATACACCACGTGCTCCCTCAGGGCTTGTGCATGGCTTCTGCCCTCACTTCCTGCATGTCCTTACTCTAGTGTCCCCTTTTCATGAGGTCTTCCTGGCCACCTGTGTCTGATGTCACACTACACTTCTCTACCTTTCCTGCATTATGTTATCTTTTTTTTTTTTATTTTGAGACAGAGTCTTGCTCTGTCGCCAGGTGCCAGGCTGGAGTGCAGTGGTGTGATCTCTGCTCACTGCAACCTCCACTTCCTAGGTTCAAGCAATTCTCCTGCCTCAGCTACCCGAGTAGTTTGGACTACAGGCACGCACTGTCACACCCAGCTGATTTTTATATTTTTTAGTAGAGACAGGGTTTCACCATGTTGGTCAGGATGGTTTCGATCTCTTGACCTCATGATCTGCCTGTCTCAGCCTCCCAAAGTGCTGGGATTACAGGCATGAGCCACTGTGCCCGGCCATGTTATCTTCTTTTTATTGAGTGTATTGTTTAGCTCCATGAGGACAAAAAAATAATTGACCTATTTTGTTTATTGCAGTATCCTCAGCATTAAATAGGGCCAGCATATACTATGCCCTTAGCAAATATTTGTTTACATTTACTAAAGCATTGCTAGACTGTGTCACACATTATGTCATTTAATACTCAAGCCAACCCTAATTCCATAAAAAATCAATTCTTCTAGGCAGGAAAACTGATGTTTGCCAATATATCTGAAACCAAATGTTTTGAGATCATAATCCTCTAAACACCACAATTATTTTTACAGAAAAAGTTGTAGTATACCCTGGAATTGCTGTATTTTTCCAGAATGCCTTCATCTTTTTTGGGTAAGTTTCTTTTGCATTCTTTATCTTATCTTTTAAAAAAAAGTAATAGCTTCTTTCATATCATTTACTATATTTAGTTGCTTAATTATTCATCCAATGCCCTCCTCCATGATATTTTCATAAAACATGAAGAGTAAGGTTGAGAAAGATATTTTAAATAGATGACTTGGTTTGCTGCCAACCTTAAGAGCATATATTTTTTTTTAAGATTGCCACCATGCCCCGCCCTTTTAATGAGTGAGTAACTATGATTCATGCAGATTTAGTTATGTAACACTGGTGATGTTCATTTTAAACTTAGATCCCTAACAGTTGCTTTAAACGAAAGCCTGCCTAAAGCCACGTATCCTTACATTTTGGTTTCTGATATATTGTATAGTTCTTCTGTCCTTGATATTGTGGAATTTCTGAGTGAGATTTGAGGTGTGGAGGAAAAGCCCAAACATTTTTTATCCTTTACTTTCTTTTTTTTTTTTTTTTTTTTTTTTTTTTTTTTTTATCCTTTACTTTCAATTACAAATGAAAAGATGACTAAAACCTGTAAAAACCTCAGGGCTTTTATCAGTGTTCTCTGATGTTCATCTTTCCTAGAAACTTAGGACCGGCCCTTTTCTCTCTCTGTGCTGCTCCTCCAGCCACTACCACCCCCTCCAACCCCCACACAACCTACCCCTGCCCCTGGCCAGAAGACCCCACAAACAAAACAGCTCTTTATCCTATGCATCAGGAGTTCCTTCTTATTTTATTATTATTTTTTGAGATGGAGTCTTGCTCTGTCACCAGGCTGGAGTGCAGTGGCTCAATCTCGGCTCACTGCAACCTCCGCCTCCCGGGTTCAAGTGATTCTCCTGCCTCAGCCTCCCAAGTAGCTGTCACTACAGGCGCACAGCCCCATGCCCAGCTAATATTTTTGTATTTTTAGTAGAGACAGGGTTTCACTGTGTTGGTCAGGCTGGTTTCTGACTCCTGACCTTGTGATCTGCCCACATTGGTCTCCCAAAGTGCTGGGATTACTGGCGTGAGCCACCGCACCCAGCCCGCATTGGGAGTTCTTAATCTTTATTCTGTCAGTAGCCTTCTGAAGGTTTGGAATCACCAGACATTTCCATATGCAGGAAATCGGTGTCTTGCGTATTTCTGGAAATAGATAGTTTATGGCTTTCATCAGATTTTCAAAGAAATCTCTAATCCAAAAATGGCTAGGAATCTGATGTATATTCCGGGGCTTTTCCTTCCCCATCCCTTTCCACCCACCTCCAAAAAGGAAACAAAAAATCCCATGTCTACTGAAATACTAATAGTTGCCCTTCAGTAAGAGTCACCAGTTGGCATTCACACCTATTCCATCACCAGGCATCTTTGCCATCTTATAAAATCAGTTTGGAAATAAGAAGAGTGTAAACTTAGATGTGACAAGATGCACAGCCTCTTTGGCTTATACCTTGTATCCTGTAAGCAAGTGGAATTCGGTTAGTGGACACTGTTAGCAGAATAGTTGTAGCAGATTGCCATTTGCATTGCTAGTTAGGGTTACCTGAGGCTGGGTAATTTAGAAAGAAAATAGGTTTATTTTGGCTCACGGTTCTGCAGGCTGAACAGGAAGCATGGTGTCCACATCTGCTTCTGGTGAGGGCCTCAGGAAGCTTCCAATCATGGCAGAAGGTAAAGGGGGAGCCAGCATATCACACGAAGCCAGAGAGAGAGGAAGAAGAGGTACCAGCCTCCTCTAAACAACCTCGCATGTGAACTAACAGTGAGAATTGACTCATCACCAAGGGGATGGCACTAAGCCATTCATGAAAGATTTGCCCCCCGTGACCAACACGTCCCACTAGGCTCTACCACCGACACTGGAGATCACATTTCAACAGGAGATTTGGAGGGGACACCTGCCATTCTGATCATAACAGAATGGTACTCAGCAGCATGGAATTACTGCTTCAGAAGTCAGAATGGGCAGATGTCAGTACCAGAGATGACCACCTGACAGAGTAGCGGGACTGGCCCCTGGCTCTTTCCCAAGAAACTCCAGATTAGAGTTCATAGCTTATGACAAATATGGTGGAGTTACAGTGTCTCTTTTAAGCTATTAGGACAGTAGAAGCCTCTAATAACCAACGTCACTTTTTCTTTGTTATAGCAGTAGAACCCATATTAACTAGAAGAGCAGAGATCTGGGATTATAAGTGCGTGCCACCATGCCCGACTAATTTTTGTATTTTTTGTAGAGGCTGGCATTCACCACATTGCCCAGGCTGGTCTCAAACTCCTGGGCTCAAGCAGTCCATTCTCCTCAGCCTCCCAAGTGCTGGAATTACAGGCGTGAGCCACGATGCCTGGCCCATAGCCCCATTTCATTTGGTGGCATGCAGGCAGCCATCTGCACTCTGGCTCATCTAAGGCACCTGTGGGTAATTTGCCACCCTCGGCAGTTGGCTTTCCAAAGCCTGGTTGTGTCCATTCCCTGCCTCCTCATCTCCTAAACTGTAATCTGGCCATGGTAGATTCCTCCTTGTTCTACTAACACCTCAGCTGTTATTTTATATATACAATTGCCCTATTCAAACTTGTTTTTCCATAAAAGCCCATCTCAAATATTACCTCTGTAAGTCCTTTTATAACTTACTCAGGGCTACTGAATTCTGTGTTTCTGTGCCCCCTTAATACTTAGTATATAAGCCTCCTTTCCCAGCTACCCCCACACGTGTACCATATTGGTTAGCAAGAATGGGAGCAATTTGAGGGCAGTAGCTATGTGTCTTATTTTATAGCCCTGGCCCCAGAACAGTTTGTTGAATGAATTTGATAAACTCAGACATATAATGGTTACATAGTAAACACTGGTTAACTTTTTAAGTCACATGAGTCTTTAGTACTCAAAAGTTAAGGTTGTCAGGAACATGGTGGTAAATAGCACCGGTGAGCGTAATGGAAGAATTCACCACCTTAGAATGATCGGTTTCTGTTTTGATACATGTACCAACATTTTTTCTACAACTCATCAGTTATTCTTTGTTGCTTGTTTCACATCATTCTCAAAATCTCACAAATTCTTTTCTTAAATTCAGGGAGTCATGTGGTATTTCTTGATTTATTCACAGAGGACTGGTTTTTAAGTTTGGCCGCACTGAAGACTTATGGCAGTGAAAACATCTGATTTCCTACAGCATGACAGCCCTGCGTGGGTTTGTTTTGTTTTGTTTTTTACTGCTCACTCCCAATCTTTTGTAATGCTATTTTCTAAGCTTATTTCTGAGTGTAGTCTCAGCTTAAAGTTGTGTAATACTAAAATCATGAGAACACCCTATTTAAACAACCAAAAATTTATTGTGGTATGCACTTGATTAACTTATAAAATGTTAAGGGAAACTTTCACATGAATAATTATTGTCAAATGTTATCATGGTATAATTTGTAAAAATAAATTACAAAAGAAATTATGGATTTGTAAATGTAAGTATTTGTCATACCTGAGGTCCAAAACAACAATGAAAGTGCTCTGAAGATTTAATGTGTTTTTATTCACATGTGGGCTCTTCTGTGTCAAATGTTAAATATAAGCTTTTGTTTGTTTTTAAAATATTTCATGGTCAGATTTCTTCCTCACTATAATTGGTATTTACTTTTACAAAAAATTCTGTGAACATGTAGTGTAAGCGGCACATGCCAGGGGTGAGTGGACGTGTTGGAAGAGAGAAGCACCATGGTCCAGGCTCCCCACGTCCCTTCCGTAGGAAGCTCTTCCGTGGGGACCTCTCATTCCAGGGGCAGGAGGATGTGACTCAGCCATGACACGTGATTCTGGTCAGACGCACAGTCACTCCACACCCACTGTTGAAGGAAAGAGGAAAAGGATTGGGATTTGACAGTCCAGTCTTACACAGGGGCCCATTTCTTGGTAGCCGTTCTGATAATAAACTGGGTTCCATGTTTCATTTCATCTGTATACAGAACCACTAGCCTAATAGACCAGCAAGGTCAACTAGAATGATAAGCATTAGCTACCAGGAGCTCTCGTAGTCTCCTGAGGCCTCTTCAGAACTCTTGTGGGCCCCACAGGCTCCCCACCTCTGCAAGGTGGGATACGTTCTTCAGTGTATCCAGAGATTGACATGTCTTTCATAAAATGTGCTACAATTAGCCCTTTGAAATATTTGCTGGGTGATTTAAATGTTTGGGTCTCTTTTCCATGTTAGCCATCGTTATCTGACTGTATGTTGTGAATATTGCTTGGTGATCAAGATTCTTCTCAAAGAAATGACGTGCTGTCATCCCACATGAACTCCTGATCTTTTTTTTCTTGGAGACGGAGTCTCGCTCTGTCGCCCAGACTGGAGTGCAGTGGCCTGGCCTGATCTCAGTTCACTGCAACCTCTGCCTCCCAGGTTCAAACAATTCTCCTGCCTCAGCCTCCCAAGTAGCTGGTACTATAGGCACACACTGCCACACCCAGCTAATTTTTTTGTATTTTAGTAGAGACAGGGTTTCACTATATTGCAAAGGCTGGTCTCGAACTCCTGAGCTCAGGCATTCTGCCCACCTTGGCCTCCCAAAGTGCTGGAACTACAGGCGTGAGCCACTGCGCCCGGCCTCCTGATGTTTTTTCTACAAAGATCCATAAAATGTGAAAATTGGAGAAGATCCTAGAGGTTGAACTCCACCTTCTCTTTTTACACAGGAGGGGAACCCAGACCATGGAAATTTAAATGACTTCCTCAAGGTCACAGAACTAGTTTTTTAATCCTGAGGCAGTGCATCCCCCCACCCTACAACTGAGCACAACCTCTCCCTACAGTGCAATTCCGAATATGCTCAGGGAACACCAGCTACCTTGTAGAACTGCTGGGATAAAAGCACGATTCCCACAAGGACTAAGTATCGGTGAATTCTTATTTTTCCTGTTTTGTATTTTCTGCTTTGCTAATGTAGACAAGAGTTAACTACGTAGCACACTTTATTAAGCATGAGAAAGAATCTTAAGAAGTGTCAATAAAATTTACCCAAAACTTTAATACTGTGTCTGTAACCAAGAAGATATCGATAGCATCATCTTAATGAAACTACAGATTTATTTTAAATTGTTATTAAATTGACTCTTAAACAAGTTTTTAGTCTTATTTTTTAATATCAAATCTGTCTTTAACCTTGTTTCATTGTACGTAAGGAGACTTCGTAGTCATGAGCATTTCTCACAGACAGAGTGGGCACCAGCAAAAGGAAGCTGCCTTGTTTTTGAACAGGCCTTGTTTTTCTTGGGTGTTTTTGCTTAAAATCCAACAGCCAAATGAGGAAACTGTAAAAGCAAAACAAACATTTTTATCACAGATGAACCCACATACTGATTTTGGCTTGATCTCTTGAAACTTAGCCTAAATATGTCTCATCACAAAGACTTTAGAAGTTCTTTAATACAATCTGAATTGGAAGAGATCTTAGGTTTTATTTTGTATAGCATTTTACATGGATCATTGATAAATGGCCATCTGGCTTTTGTTTGAATGCCTCCAGAGACAGGGGACTCACTACTGCCATATGAAGTAGCTCATTCCATTTGGCAGATAGTTGAGATCGTTAGAAATTTATACTGCACCTCCCCTGGGCCTGGTTAAATTCTTTGGAGAAGCGTAGAGAAAACATTTTTCTTCTACATGCCAGTCTTTTTTTTTTTTTTTTTGAGATGGAGTTTTGTTCTTCTCGCCCAGGCTGCAGTGCAGTGGTGTGATCTCGGCTCACTGCAACCTCCACCTCCTGGGTTCAAGCACTTCTCTTGCCTCAGCCACCAAGCCCAGCCAATTTTTGTATTTTTAGTAGAGACAGGATTTCACCATTTTGGTCCAGTTGGTCTTGAACTACTGACCTCAGGTGATCCACCCACCTCAGCCTCCCAAACGACTGGTATTACAGGTGTGAGCCACCACGCCCAGCCTCCATGCCAGTCTTCCAAGTATTTGAACAGAGTTCTTAGGTCTCCTTTGGCCTTCTACAAGCTGTGCAGACCCTCGGTTCTGAAGTGGTACCACCACAGCCCGTCATAGAACCTCACTACATGTGGCATAAACTTGGACCTCAGAGCTCTGAAACTGGAAATCAGGGTAGCTAACACAGAGTGTTTTGCTAACATTTCACATACATTATCTCCTTTAAACCCTACCAACACGGTGAGTTACTGTTAGTTTCTCCATGTCAGAGATGGCGAGACTGAGGCCATGAGATGACAGAGCTGGCAGTGGTAGAACCCAGATCTATCTGACTCCGGAGCACAAACTCTTAGAAGATGGGATTCGATCTCATTTTATAGATGAAGAAACTGAGCCCCAGAGAAGCGACCTGCCCAAGGGCACCAGCCTGCCAGTGGGTGAACTAGGACTAGCATTCGGATCTGCCTCCCAGAACACTGGGCCTCACCAAGGCTGGGGAGTCCGTTGGCAGGCTGCTGATGTGCTTTCCTATTTTACTTTTTGTAATCTATATTTTTTGAGGCAGAGTCTCACTCTGTCGCCCAGGCTAGAGTGCAGTGGCATAATCTCAGCTCACTGCAACCTCCCCTTCTCCTGGGGTTCAAGTAATTCTGCCTCAGCTTCCCAAGTAGCTGGGATTACAGGTGTGTGCCACCACATTCAGCTAATTTTTTATTTTTTGAAATGGAGTCTCACTCTGTTGCCCAGGCTGGAGTTCAGTGGCATGATCTCGGCTCATTACAACCTCTGCCTCCCAGGTTCAAGCGATTCTCCTGCCTCAGCCTCCCGAGTAGCTGGGGTTACAGGCACTTGCCACCACACCCGGCTAATTTTTTGTATTTTTAGTAGAGACGGTTTTACCACATTGGCTAAGCTGGTCTCGAACCTCTGACCTCAAGATTTGCCCGCCTCGGCCTCCCAAACCACTGGGATTACAGGCGTGAGCCACTGCGCCCTGTCCCAGCTAATTTTTTTTTTTCCGAGACAAGGTATCCCTCTGTCACCCAGGCTGGAGTGCAGTGGTGAGATCTAGGCTCACTGCGACCTCTGCTTCCCGGGATCAAGTCATTTTCCTGCCTCAACCTCCAGAATAGCTGGGACTTATGATGTGGGCCACCATGCCCGCTAATTTTTGTGTTTTTAGTAGAGATGGGGTTTCACCATGTTGGCCAAGCTGGTCTTGAACTCCTGACCTCTAGTGATCTGCCCACCTTGGCTTCCCAAAGTGCTGGGATTACAGGCGTGAGCCACCGCTCCTGGCCTGTTTTCCTACTTTAAAAGCTGGCTCTCCTCGTGTTGTTGAACAAGGATTTGTTAGACCCTTACTGTGTCTAGATGTGTCTTAATGTCTCTAGAACATTTATTTGAAATCAGAAGTAGGGGTGATACCAGTGTGACAAGGGTAGCCTTTAAAAGCTTTGCATAAAACAGCAAGAGGAACTCTTAATGCATTTTGGGTTTTTTGTTTTGTTTTTGTTTTTTTTACCAAAACTTGGCAATAAAATAATTTTTAAAAATAAACTGCAAATATTCAGAAGCCAATGGATGCTGTTCAGCACATTGCAGTTATTTCAGAATCCGGCCTACACGCTTAATCCTATCATTCTACTTCACTCTCAAACTTTCATTTTAGGCATTGTTTCCCCACTCAACCCTTTGGGAGTTTCCCATTTGCCTCAAGGATCAAATTGAAGTGGCTATTGCCACCTTCCAGCCTTTTCACATGCTGCGGAGCCAGGCTGCTCGTGCTGCTTCTGTTCCTGCAGATGCTCTCCCCCTTGCTTGGAATGCCTTGCACTTCCTGCTGCTTAGCCAAATCCAACCCAACTCCAGTTCCCTTCTCCCCGGCCTCCCCATGATCTCTCCCTTCCCTCATTCTAGCAGCTTCAGCTAGGATTATTTGTTTTGTATTTTACATTTTATCTATTTATACATATTTTTTGAGACAGAGTCTCGCTTTGTCTCCTAGGCTGGCTCACTGCAACCTCTGCCTCCCGGGTTCAAGCAATTCTTCTGCCTCAGCCTCCCAAGTAGCTGGAATTATAGTCTCACGCCACCATACCTGGCTAATATTTTATACTTTTGGTAGAGCTCAGTTTTCACCATGTTGGCCAGGCTGGTCTCGAACTCCTGACTTCAAGTGGTCTGCCCTCCTCAGCCTCCCAAAGTGCTGGGATTACTGGTGTGAGCCACCGTGCCTGGCCATTTATTTATTTAGAGATAGGGTGTCACTCTGTCACCCAGGTTGGAGTGCAAGTGGTACAATCTCAGCTCACTGCAACCTCCGCCTCCCAGGCTCAAGTGATCCTCCCACCTCAGCCTCCCAAGTAGCTAGGACCACAGCCACACATCACAGTGCCCAGCTACTTTTTAGAGAGACAAGAGTTTTGCCATGTTGCCCAGTCTGGTCTTGAACTCCTGGACTCAAGCAATTCATCCGCCAAAGTGCTGGGATTACAGGCGTGAGCCGCCGTGCCCAGCCATTTTACTTTTCGAACCAGGGTGTCACTCTCACCCAGACTGGAGTGCAGTGGTGCAATCAGCTCACTGCAGCCTCTAACTCTGGGATCAAGCATTCCTCCTGCCTCAGCCTCTCAAAGCACTGGGATGACAGGTGTGAGCCACTGCGCTTGGCGCCACTTGTTTGGTCTTTAACAGACAGAGCTGTGCACATAGAAAGATCCAATCTTCCCAAGTCGTTAAGACCCCTCTTTCTCTGTCCTCCCCATAATACTCAGAACAGGGATTTGACCATGGGAGACTCATAAAAAAAGTTATTATTTGACTTCAGAAAGGTTAATTGTGGAATTAATCTTACTTTTAAAATTTTTGTTTATTCATTTATTTTGAGACAGCATTTTGCTCTGTCATCCAGGCTGGACTGCAGTGATACAATCTCAGCTCACTACAGGCTACCTCCTGGGCTCAAGTGATCCTCCCACCTCAGTCTCCCAAGTAGCTGGGGCTACAGGCATGCATCACCATGCCAGGCTAATTTTTTGTAGAGATGAGGTGTCACTATAGTGCCCAGGCTCGTCTCTAACTCCTGGACTCAAGCCATCCTCCTGCCTCAGCCTCCCAAAGTGATAGGATTACAGCTATGAGCCACGACTCCCCGTCGTGGTATTAGTTTAAAAAGCGCACATCAGTGAGCCCTTATGCTTTGCAAAGCATGAAATAAAATCCATGGTTTATTAAACTGAAATGAAGGGAACAGTTTATTCTTTTAGTGAAAGTAGAAAACACATAAAAAATTGTGTTATGAACTGAATTTTTGGCTGGGCACTGTGGCTCATGCCTGTAATTCCAGCACTTTGGGAGGCCAAGACAGGCAGATCACCTGAGTCAGGAGTTCGAGACCAGCCTGGCAAATGTGGTGAAACCTCGTCTCTTCTAAATCTACCAAAATTAGCCAGGTGTGGTGGTGTGTACCTGTAATCCCAGCTACTCAGGAGGCTGAGGCAGGAGAATCACTTGAATCTGGGAGGCAGAGGTTGCAGTGAAGTGAGATCCCGCCATTGCACTCTGGCCTGAGCTACAGAGCGAGACTTTGTCTCAAAACAAAAAAGTAATAAATAAATAAACAATTTTTGTACATAAGCATGTGGTGAGGATGACTGTAAACTGCAGGAGGGTAGGAGATGAGCATACCTGGCTCCTGGAGACCCATGACTATGTTTTATTCAGAATTATCTCTCTGGCACTTCACACAATGTCACAAATTAGGTAATACATGTGGTGGAAGGAACAAGCACACGAATGAGTGCATTTAAAGAAAGCATCCAAGGATGAGATGGGTGTCCTTGGGGAGTGGTGAGTGCCCCCCCAAGTGCCAGGCGTCTGGCCACCAGTGAAGCAGTCATTAGAGCTGGCTTTAATGTCCTTCCAACCCTGGCAGTCAGTTCTATGAAATGTAGTAAAAGTATTCAATAACATTTAAAATGGCTTGTTGGATGGTTTGCAAAAAAAAAAGTCACCCCTGGATTTATCAGCTTTGCAAGTCTGCATCCTCGCCTCTCTGGGTATTCAGCTTCAGCTGCAGGCTGAGAATGGTACACTGCTGAATAAATGGCTCTGTGCAAGTGCAAGGAAACAAGTCAGAAGATTTCTGGGGGCGGGGTGGGGGTGGAATAACTTTTCTCCAGTAACTGCACCCAACACATATGTGGGGTGTCTTGGGAGCCAAAAGACATCAACTCAAATTTCTCCTGTCCTATGCATTGCTTCTGTCATTTTGGGCAGGGTACTTAATCTCTCTAGGCCTCAATTTCATCATCTTCAAGATTGATATACTTAATTTTTTTTTTATTTTTTTAGACAGCGCCTTGTTCTGTTGCCCAGGCTGGAGTGCTGTGGCGTGATCTCAGCTCACTGGAATCTCTGCCTCCCAGCTCAAGCAGTTTTCCTGCCTCAGCCTCCTGAGTAGCTGGAATTGCAGGTGTCTACCATCACCCAAGCTAATTTTTTTGTATTTTTAGTAAAGACAGGGTTTTACCATGTTGGCCAGGCTGGTTTCGAACTCCTGATCTCAAGTGATTTGCCCACCTCTGCCTCCCAAAGTGTTGGGATTACAGGCATTAGCCACCACGCCCGTCTGAGATACTTTTATGCAGGATTGTTGTCAGGATAAAATCGGGTAATGCGGAAAAGCACCTAGCACAAAATCAGAAACTGTAGGCTTGCAATATGATAGCTCTTAAGCTCACACATTCCTTCAAGGCTGGCTAAATCCCTAGTAATAAACTTCCACATTCATGTGGTGGCTTGCATTTCACATAATGTTATTACAGACCTTCCTTCCTTCCTTCCTTTTCTCTCTCTTTCTCTTTCTCTCTCTTTCTTTCTTTCCATGGACACTCCCTCTGTGGCCCAGGCTGGAGTGCAGTGGCATGACCTCGGCTCACTGCAACCTCCGCCTCCCAGGTTCAAGGGATTCTCCTGCCTCAGCCTGCTGAGTAGCTGGGATTACAGGAACGCACCACCATGCTTGCTAATTTTTTTTTTTGTATTTTTATTTGACACAGGGTTTCACCATGTTGGTCACGCTGGTCTCAAACTCCTGACTTCATGATATTCCCACCTCGGCTTTCCAAAATGCTGGGATTACAGGCGTGAGCCACAGCACCCGGCCACCTCACTTGATCTTTAAAACAACCCACTGAGGTAGAACAAAGATTACTACTCTTATTTTACCAGTGAGAGAGGTCGAGGAACTTGCCTACATAATACATACATTAATACATAATACATTATATTACGTAATGCATTACATTACAGAATGATGGCTAACATCAAGTTTCCTCATTCCAAATGCACGCTCGTTCTAGTTAACCTGTTGCTGCAGTGACTGGTGTTAGATGGGGTTCCTCAGATTTCCTTAATTTATCCAGTATATATATATATATATATATATATATTTTTTTTTTTTTTTTTTTTTTCAGAGACACACTGTCACTCTGTCACCCAGGCTGGAGTGCAATGGTGTGTTCTCCGCAGACTTGACCTCCTGGGCTCAAGAGATCCTCTGCTCTTGGCCTCCCAAAGTGCTGGGATTCTAAGTGTGAGCCACTGAGCCTGACCTATACAGCAAATATTTATTGCGACTCAACCACTGACTCAAGTGGTTGAGCTGGAGATTTGTCCTGTTTGTGGTATCCTTGGTCGATTAGCATAGTACTTGGAATAGTTACTCAATAAATACCCGAGGAATGAATGAATAGATTAAACCAATTTTCTGAGTCCTTCTGATAGAGTACCCTGATTTTGCTAAATGGGCAAGAATGCTTGCTAGGGACAGAGACTGGTTGTTGAGAGAAGCCAGGAGCTGATGGTTGCAGAGAGAAGCAACACACGGATGATTCTCAGAAAAATCATGCTGCACAAAAGAAGCCAGACAAAGGGGAGTACGTGCTGCATGATTCCCTTTGTATACAATTACAGAGGGCTGGGCACAGCGGTTCATGCCTCTAATCCCAGCACTTTGAGAGGCCAAGGCAGGAAGATTGCTTGAGCCCAGGAGTTTGAGGCCAGCCTAGACAATATGGTGAAACCTCATCTCTACAAAAAATACAGAAATTAGCCTGGCATGGTGGCATACACCTGTGGTCCCAGCTACTCAGGAGGCTGAGGGGGAGGATCATCTGAGCCTGGGGAGGTGGAGGCTATAGAGAGCCATGATTGTGTCACTACAGTCTTGGTGAGAGAGTGAAACCCTGTCTCAAACAAAAAAAACTACAGAATATGCAAACTATAGTGACAGAAAGTAGTTCAGTGGTGGTTACCAGGTGGGGGGGTGGAATTCCAAAGGAGCAGAAGGAAGTGTGTGGGAGTGATGGGTGTGCTTCTTGTCTTGATGGTGGTGATGGTCTCATGGGTGTATAAACATGTTAAAATGTATCAAATTATATACTTTAAATATGTACAATTGTTTTGTTTTTGAGATGAAGTCTCGCTCTGTTGCCCAGGCTGGAGTGCAGTGGCATGCTCTCGGCTCACTGCAATCTCCACTTTCCTGGTTCAAGTGATTCTCCTGCCTCAGCCTCCCTAGTAGCTGGGATTACAGGCTCCTGCCACCACACCTGGCTAATTTTTGTATTTTTAGTGGAGACAGGGTTTTACCATGTTGCCCAGGCTGGTCTCAAACTCCTGACCTTAAGCAATCTGCCTGTCTTGGCCTCCCAAAGTGTTGGGATTACAGGTGTGAGCCACCACAGCTGCCCTAAATATGTGCAATTGATTGTAGGCCAGTTACACCTCAAAAAGCTATTTGAAGGGGAGGAAGAAGAGAAAGGAGAGGATGGAGAAGGAAAAGAAGGGGCAGGGTCTCTCCCCAGCTTCTCTCTGCTTGGCCCTCCGGCACAGGTGTCCAGGCCCATAAAAAGGTGGCTTCTCTGTCCCTCCAGTGAGCAACATCTTGGACGCCGGGTGGGGCAAGCATTGGCCTGGGACTCAGAAGGCGTGAGTTCTGGTCTTGGCTCTGCCACTCACAAAAGTACGACATCAGACAGTAGGCTGACCACTGCTGGTCCCGACTTGCTGTGGCAATACTAGTCCCTGCTGGTCCAGTCTACCCACAGCATTGACTAGAGGATGGCCTGGGGGACACATTGGAGTGCTGAGTGAACTATGAGTGTGTGTCAAAGGCGGGGGCTGGGGGGCACAGGGAGTGAGCCCCAACCTTCTTTACCTTCTTTCTAGCCCAGTCACAACAAACGCTACAATGTAACACAGGGACAGCAGCTGCTGAGTTGTTTGAGCTCTATGTCCCTTTGTTAAGTGACTTCAGACTCCTGTACTACAAATTTTTTTGTGCCTGCTTATCATTTATCAAGAGCTGTGTTCAGGACTCAGCCTAGACATGCACATGCTGTAAGATCTTTTTTTTTTTTTCCAGACAGAGTGTCAGCTCTTCTCACCCAGGCTGGCACGATCTAGGCTCACTGCAACCTCCACCTCCTGGTTTCAAGCGATTCTCCTGCCTCAGCCTCCTGAGTAACTGGGATTACAGGCATGTGCCACCATGCCCAGCTAATTTTTGTATTTTTAGTAGAGATGGGGTTTTGACATGTTGGTCAGGCTGGTCTTGAACTCCTGGCCTCAGGTGATCTCCCCACCTTGGCCTCCCAAAGTGCTGGGATTACAGGTGTGAGCCACCGTGCCCAGCGGGCTGTAAGATCTTGATAAGTCATGTCTCTACTCTTAGCATCTGTCGAAAAGGGGTTGGATTCCAGGGCTTGAGGCTTCTTCCAGCTCTTGCATTGTGGGGTTGTCGCCTGCATGTCAAACTATTTGCCTAGGTTGAGGACTGCAGATGGGGAGGGGAAGTGAGGCCAGTGGCAGCTGTCTCATCCCTGACCCTGAATGAATTTGAAGCATCAGGGAAATGGTGACCTTCACCACCTCCCCACCACCCTCCCCCACACATATGAATATCATGGCCTTGTTCTTCCTCCAGTTCCTCCTGCAATGCTTCTTACTTCATTTTTGTTTTTGTTTTACTCATAAACACCAAGTCAACATATATAGCCAGGTATCTTTTTAAGTTCATGCAAAATCTATCAAAATCTATCACGTTAATAGGTTACAAATCTTACCTCCCAGAAAGCTTGGTCATCAAAATATTTAGCTGCATGAGGTCCTTTCCATATTTTGAGACTTAGGAGCAAACCTGTTGAAATACATGATTAAATGTTAAAACATTTGGAGCACAGGATTTTTTATCTCAAGGTTAATCAAAATATTGTGTGTCAAAACTACTGTATCTCAACAGAAATATTTTTTCTCCCACAGTTGAAAGACAGACAAATAAATGGAAGCCCTGTCATTCCTGGATCAGCTTAATTTAGTAGACATTTTATTTTACTTTATATTTATTTATTTATTTATTTGAGATGGAGTCTCGCTCTGTCACCCAGGCTGGAGTACAATGGTGCAATCTCCACTCACTGCAACCTCTGCCTCCTGGGTTCAAGTGATTCTTCTGCCTCAGCCTCCAAAGTAGCTGGGACTACAGGTGCCTGCCACCACATCCAGCTAATTTTTTTTTTTTTTGTATTTTTGGTAGAGATGGGGTTTTACCATGTTGGTCAAGATGGTCTCAAACTCCTGACCTCAGGTGATCTACCCGTCTCAGTCTCCCGAAGTGCTAGGATTACAGGTACGAGCCACTGCGCCAGGCCAATTCTGTAGACATTTTTTAAAAAGGAACTGGGAATGGCAATGATCACCAAAAGGCTGAGATGACACAGCAGTACACAAGAGCCACGGATCTGATGCCCTTCTCTAGACGGAGTAGAAGGGCCCCACGAAAGCAGATCCATGTAAGACATACAGGCTACTATGGAGGGTGACTCCAACTGGGTGCTCCTATAGGTCTGTCTTCTCTGGCTCCAGTCAACTCCCGGCAACCTCAGCTTAAGATTCCACTTGTGTAGTTAAGAGAGTAGCTTATAACTTGCTTTTATGCCTGTCCTTCCTTTTCCCCATCTTTTCTAGCATCTTTTATTTTTTAGTTTTGAGACAGGGTCTCATTCTGTTATCCAGGCTGGAGTGCAGTGGCACAATCACAGCTCATTGCAGCCTCAAACTCCTGGGCTCAAGCAATCCTTCCACCTTAGCCTCCCTAGTAGCTGGGACCACAGGTGTGTGCCACCACACACAGCTCATTTTTTGTATTTTTGTAGAGACGGGGTTTTGCCATGTTGCCCAGGCTGGTCTTGAACGCCTGAGCTCAAGTGATCTGCCCACCTTTGCCTTCCAAACTGCTGGAATTACAGGGGTGAGCTACATGCCCAGCCTCCTTTCCACGTCTAGTCTCTGCCCAGATAGCATGGCCATATATATTCCTCCAGCTTCCCAAAGCTGGCTGAATTTCACAGGACACATTGAATGAGTGCTTCCTTTCACAGGAAGCAAGGAAATCCTCCTGATAGATTTATCTGTGTATTATGAAGGATGATCAGTTCCAGTGTCGTTAACAAGAATGGGTGAGTGCTTAGTGAGATTCGTATTTCCCTTTTGGAGTGCTGCCTTTAACTGATATTGGCATGCAGGGTTCAACCAGCATAACTCAGTTAGCTTGAATTACTCAGAAATGATCTCTGGCGCCTGCATGAATTTTCCAGATAGCTGAGGCTTACTCATCACTGAGGAATGTCTGTCTAAAATATATTTTGTCTTCTAAGACAACATTGAACATATTTAGACTTAAAAAAAAAAATCAGAACCATCACTAGGAACACCCACTTATGAAACATGCCATATAAGGCAGAAAAGGTGTAGCCGTGGAGGGTGCCTGGCCTATTCTCTCAGCAGCCCGAGCATTTTCTGTTCATGTGTCTGGTTTTAAGAATTCCTCTTTCTCTGTTAGGCTCTTTGCTTTTACTTATAACTTCTGCTGGTGTACTTTACCTCTAGAAACCGAGCCCACCCCAATCTGCTACTTCTAATCCACCTGAGCTGGGAAACCCAATAACTATGCTTGATAAGTCTGTTTTTTATTTCTTTAATTTTTATTTATTTACTTTTTTTTATAGAGATGGAGTTTCACCTTGTTGGCCAGGCTGGTCTTGAACTCTTGACTTCAGGTGATCTGCCCACCTTGGCCTCCCAAAGTGCTGGGATTACAGGTGTGAGCCACCGCACCCGGCTGGTCTGTTTTTTAAATAAGTACAGATAGGCTCCAAATAGACGGGTCAATGAACAAGTTAAATGCTTAGCTTCCGGGAGTCCATCTGGTGCAATTTTGGCTGCTTGAGGCAATTTTTCCCCTTTCCATTGTTCAAGTTGTTTTGTTTTCTTTTTAGATAAAGGGTCTTGCTCTGTTGCCCAGGCTGGAGTGCAGTGGCACAATCTCAGCTCACTGCAACTTCTGCCTCCCACGCTCAACACATCCTCCCACTTCAGCCTCCAGAGTAGCTGGGACTACAGGTGCACCACCATGCCTGGCTAATTTTTGTATCTTTTGTAAAGATGGGGTCTCACTATGTTGCCCTGGCTAGTCTTGAACTCCTGGCCTCAAGCTATTCTCCCACCTCAGCTTCTCAAAGTGCTGGGATTACAAATATGAGCCACCCATGATTTTTAATCACCAGTTTGCTCATGTCAAAAGCAACATGTAAAGAGGAAGGCTTATTGGTCTTTTTTTTTTTTTTTTTTTTGAGATGCCCTTTTGCTTTTGTTGCCCATGCTGTAGTGCAGTGGTGTGATCTCGGCTCACTGCAACCTCCGTCTCCTGGGTTCAAGCGACTCTCCTGCCTCAGCCTCCCGAGTAGCTGGGATTACTACAGGCATATGCCACCATGGCCAGCTAATTTTGTATTTTTAGTAGAGACAGGGTTTCTCTTTGTTGGTCAGGCTGGTCTCGAACTCCCGACCTCAGGTGATCCGCCTGCCTCGGCTTCCCAAAGTGTTGGGATTACAGGTGTGAGCCACCATGCCCGGCAGGTCTTAACTCTTAAAGGAACAATATAATTGTCTTTTCCTCTATTCTCTTTTTTGACCCCAGTGAAGCATAAGAAAAGACCCCCAGGTAATTTGTAAGACAAGGTGCAAGCCAGCATCACCTTGAACATACTGGTGATAACAGTGAATGGTGTGATTCCGGGGACAGGATTGCTAAATAAAATGCAGGATACCCAGTTCATTTTGAATTTTAAAAACAGGCATTCTGCATTTTTGCTAAATCTGGCAGCCTTTCCCAGGGTTGGACTGCCAGCCGCCACAGAGCGAACGTCACCCTGTGGAATTTACTCTGCTCTGCCTCTGCGTCTTCACACAGGCTCTGTTGAAAGCTAAGGCCAGACTCTGCTACATTAAAGCAATTTTAGCCAACCTCACACTCAAAAATTACCCAGGGAACTTCAAAAAGTACCTTAATATAGTTTGTTAAAGCTGGAAGGAAGCCAGCTTAGTTACTACAATCCCTTCATTTTACAGAGAAGCTAATCAAGGCTCAGAGGGAGTAAAATGACACGCCCAACGTCACACAACTCATAGTCTCAGTGTCTTACGCCATTTTGTCTCTTATTTGGCATCCACCTCCTGCTAAGGGACACATATACGGGTGTCTAACCAATAAAAGATGTTTGTTTATAGAATAAAGGTGAACAGTTCTGAATGGAAAGCATATTTTCTTTCTTTTTTTTTTTTGAGAGAGAGTCTCACTGTTGTTGCTCAGGCTGGAGGGCAGTGGTGCAATCTTGGCTCACTGTAATCTCCACCTCCCAGGTTCAAGCCATTCCCCTACTTTAGCCTCCTGAGTAGCTGGTACTACCAGCGTTTACCACCACATCTGGCTAATTTTTGTATTTTTAGTAGAGACGGGGTTTCACCACGTTGGCCAGGCTGGTCTCGAATCCTGACCTCAGGTGAGATGCCGACCTCAGGTGAGATGCCCACTTCAGCCTCTCAAATTGCTGAGATTACAGGCATGAGCCACCATACCTAGCCACATATTTTCACCTGGCAAATAAGACTGGCTAATTAGCAACTCCTCAAGATATTTGGCTGTTCTACTTGTATTGCAAGAGCAGAAACATACTTTACTCCTTTGTTGAAAGATCTCCAGTGGCTTCCCATCTCTTATAAGGGCCTGCTTCTGGCTACATACTGCCCTCAACCCCTGCCACTCCTTCTCATTCCATCCATACCAACCACACTGGTCTCCTTACTGCTCCCTCAACACACAAAGGGTGCTCCTGCCCCAGGGCCTTTGCACTTGCTCTCCTATTTTCATGCAATGTTCTTCCCCTAAATAAATGCATGGCATATCTTCTTCCTTTTCACTGGGGTCTCTGCTTAAAAGCTAACTACTCAGATAAGCCTTTCCTGACCACCCCCCTAAAAGAACATCCCATCCCACATTGCATCTATTTCCCTACTTTGCTCTGTCTTCACAGCCACTTATTACCAGCTGACATAGTAGATACTTACTTGTCTATTTATTGTTAATACCCTCCCAGAAGATCAGTTCCATGAAGTCAGGGAATTTGTTTTGCTCATTGCTGGGTCCCCAGTGCCTGGCTCATGGTAGATATTGAATAAATATTTGTTGAATAAAGTAGTATTATGGGTATCCTCAGGAATAAAAGGTAGGCTTTTGGGTATAAGGATTTCCTTGGGC
Source organism: Plecturocebus donacophilus (assembly GCA_004027715.1). Lineage (NCBI taxonomy): Eukaryota > Metazoa > Chordata > Mammalia > Primates > Pitheciidae > Plecturocebus > Plecturocebus donacophilus. The sequence goes on from PVKP010015354.1 coordinate 38,014, forward strand.
TTCTGTGCAAAACTGAGCATGATCATCAGCCCTGGGTTTAAGAGTGTGCAATGTTGCCACTCTCCCTACTTGTAATTTTAGGGATGTCCCTTCCCTGCCCTGGCCTCACAGTCCACATTGGCAGCAAGTGACCTCTAAGGACCATTCCAATTCTGAAGTTATGTTATCTACAGGGAAGGAGACAGGGCAGATATACACCAGCCACACAGCAGGGTGCGCTCTGGATGTGGGTGTTGTATCCTGGGCAATAGCGGAAGAAAGGTGGCCTCACACTGACCTGTCAGGAGACCAGATGCGAGACCCATCGCCACAGCCAAGCTGAATAGCCCAACGTCAAGGAGGACCTGGTAGAGAATCCTAGAAATGACAAAGCAGAGGTGGTCACTTGGGCATCAGGCAACAGAAGTCATCAGGGACAAAAAAAACTATTGGTGTCAGTAGTGTCATTGCTAGGAAGGGCCACAAGGAAAACAAGGGTCCTCTTCATAGCTGGTACATTCTGCAGCCATTTTCTCAAAAAGCCATGCAGACACATGGGAGGAAGGGAGTGAGGGGGCAGGGGGGAAGGAGATTCCAAGATCGTCTTTGGCTTATTTTAGTTCTTAGCACTTCGTGGATAATGAGCCAGACCAGGAGTCAGAAAACCCAAGCTCAAGTCCCAGCTCTGTCACTTACTAGCTGCATGATCCTGGGCAAGTCCCTTAAGCTCTCAGAGCCTCCAGTTTTCTCTCTTTTTTTCTTTTGTGAGATAGAGTCTCACTCTGTCATCAGACTGCAGTGCAGTGGCACAATCTCAGCTCACTGTAACCTCCACCTCCCAGGTTCAAGCGATTCTCGTGCCTCAGACTCCCAAGTTGCTGGGACTACAGGTGCGTGCCACCATACCTGGCTAATATTTGTATTATTAGTAGAGACAGGGTTTTACCATGTTGACCAGGCTGGTCTTGAACTCCTGACCTCAAGTGATCTGCCCATCTTGGCCTCTCAAAGTGCTGGTATTATAGGTGTGAGCCACTGCGGTCTGGCCAGCCACCAGTTTTCTCATTCAGCAATCAAAAAGGTTCTGGCTGGGCGTGGTGGCTCACGCCTGTAATCCAAGCACTTTAGAGGCCAGGGCAGGCGGATCACCTGAGGTTGGGAGTTCAAGACCAGCCTGACCAACATGGTGAAACCCCGTCTTTGGAAAAAAAAAAGAAAGAAAAAAAAAAATGCAGGTTCTATTTCTCTTGGGGCAAGGTGGGTAGGGGTACAGCTTGGCTTTCAGACCCATCTCCCCTCCCCATCCCTTCCCCTTGAACATACTTCCAGGTCCTCTCTCCTTCAAAGCAATCCCAGGGCTTCAATTTAAAGATTATGCTATTACAGGGGCTCTTGCATGCTGAATGTGATTGTCCCAGGGTTGAGCCTGCACCTATGAACTGCCAGCCCCTTCACTGCAGCCCCATGGATAGTTGTACACAATAAGCCAGTTTTTTTTTTTTTTTTCTTTTTTTGAGACAGAGTAGTGCTCTGTCGCCTAGGCTGGAGTGCCATGGTGCGATCTTGGCTCACTGCAACCTCCGCCTCCCAGGTTCAAGTGATTTTCCTGCCCCCAGTCTCCCAAGAAGCTGGGGCTACAGGCGCCCATCATCACGCCCAACTAATTTTTTTGCATTTTTAGTAGAGACAGGATTTCACCGTGTTGGCCAGAATGGTCTCAATCTCCTGACCTCGTGATCCACCCACCTCAGCCTCCCAAAGTGTGGGATTACAGGCGTGAGCCACCGCAATCAGCCAACAAGCTAATTTTTAAGCCTTTCCTACTTCTTGTCTCAATAGGTGGGCGGTTCATGTTCCCATTTGGAAGACAAAGCCTTCAGCCTGGTGGGGTGGACCCCACCTCCTTGTATGTCATTTGGTTATTTTCCTTGTCTTTACTGATTCCTCATTATAAAGTGAGGGAAAATAATGACAGTCCCTATCTCACAGGATCATGGGAGAGTGGAGAGAAATAAAAAAAGTTACCCTCAGACTAGAAAAACAGAGTAAATTTTAAAAAGATAAAAAGAGTTGCCACCCTGCTGCTCATTTAGTGAGTGCAGGTGTCAACAATTACTTTCCCCACCATTCAGGGAGCCGTCCCTCCTGCGTGGCAAGCTCTAGGCCCTTATATTTGACATCTTTGTATACCTTCAATAGTTTGCTTCCTCCCAAGCATCAAACACGATTCAAGTTATCAAAACCCCAGGGAAATGTTTGTTGAATGACTGAAAAATGGAGTCAATTACTCAATTCATTGATCTAATATGAAGCAATTTTTAGAAAAAAATTCAGGGGGACATCTGCATGACTACAAAAATTCTTAAGCAGGATATAGAAGAACTAAACATAAAGGGAACACTGAAATTGGACTATATTAAAATTAAGAACCTCTGTTGTTCAAAAGACACCATTAAGAAAGTAAAAGGTGGGCTGAGTGTGGTGGCTCACATCTGTAATCCTGGCTCTTCGGGAGGCCAAGGTGGGCCAAAGTTGAGGCCAGGAGTTCAAGATCAGCCTGGCCAACATGGCAAAATCCTGTCTCTACCAAAAATTATTTTGTCTATACAAAAAATTAGGTGAGCATGGTGGCATGTGCCTGTAATCTAAGCTACTCAGAAGGCTGAAGCATGAGAATCACTTGAACCTGGGAGGCAGAGGTTGTTGTGAGCTCAGATAATACCATTACACTCCAGCCTGGGTGATAGAGGAAGGCTCTGGAAAGAAAAGAAAAGAAAGAAAGGAGAGAGAGAGAGAGAGGGAGAGAGAGGGAGGGAGAGAGAGAGGGATGGGAGGGAGGGAGGGAGGAAGGAGTAACCCAAAAAGTGGGATTCATATGCACGATATGTAAGGAATTTCTACAGATCAATAAGAAAAAGAACAACACAGTAGAAAATGGGCAAAATAACTTGAAAAGACATTTCACAAGAAAAAATATTTTTCCAAAAAGCATATGGGAAGTACTCCATTTAGTTAGTCACTAGGGATATCAAAATTTAAACAATAGGTTTGATTGCTAAGTGACTAATCAAAAAGAAGAAAAACACCAAGTGTTGGAAAAATGTGGAGTAAAAGGAACTTCTGTGTACTACTGGTGATTAGATTGGTGCAAACTACTATAGAAAATTGTTTAGCAGTAGCCACTAAAGCTGACTGTGTGAATACTGTATAATTCAACAATTTCACTTCTAGGCAAATAATCAACAGAAGTGCATTCGTGTGTTCCAAAAACAAAGTGCTAGAATGTTCATAGGAGCAATACTAGAATATTCATAATAGCTCCAAACTGGAAACTACCCAAATCCTCCTCAATAATGCATAAATAAATTGTGCTGTATTCACACAATGGAACACTTGTTCCAACTATCTTTTCTTAGATTTTCTGTTTATCTATCTGGCATTCATTTATCACAGGGCCACACTAATGGCCAAAGCTGTTTATCTCATTTTCTTGCAAGTCAGCTTTCTCAGGCATGGGAAACTCATATTATAAACCCCTCAGCTACAAACTCTAACATGTAATTTCACTTCCTGCCCATTAGCGGATGCCCTCACGCACTCTCCCACCACTCTTTTTCATAAAGGCACAGTCCCAGTCTCCCCTCTCTTTCTGCTGCCTAGTCCCTGGGTGATAGAGTTTTGTGTGGCCCTGCATGATGTGCTCTGCCTCTTGTTTGCAGGGGAACTGTGAACTACAAAAACTTTCCCTCAAATAATATTAGAAGAAAATATCACTCGGTCACCTTTATAAAATAAGACCCAAGCATGATAGAACACTGCCCCAGTGGAAAAGGGGTATAGCAATGCTTAACAACCTGGATGAATCTCACAACTACAATGTTGAGTAAAAGAAGTCAAGCATACAAAAGCACAGACTTATTGTATGATTCCATGTATATTATCTCAGTTCATTTTCTGATGTTATAACAGAATACCACAGAATGGGTAATTTATAAAAGAAATATAATAGCTTATGGTTCTGGAGGCAGGGAAGTCCAGGAGCATGCTGCTGGTATCTGGTAAGGACCTTCTTGCTGTGCCATAACATGGCAGAGGGCACCACATGGCAAGGAGGCAAGAGCATGTCAGCTCAGGTCTCTCTTCCTCTTGTAAGCCACCAGTCTCAAAATAGGAGCCCCACCCTGATGACTTTATCTAATCCCAGTTACCTCCCAAAGGCCTCACCTCTAATTCCATCAACATATGAATTTGGAGATTAAGTTTCCAGCACATGAAATTTGAGGGATGCATTCAAGTCATAGCATTCTGATTCTGCTCTAGCCCCCAAAATGCATGTCCTTCTCACATGCAAAATTCATCCCAATAGCCCTAAAGTCTCTCTTTTTTGTTTTTTTCAAAGATGGGATTTCACTCTATCACCCAGGCTGGAATGCAGTGGCATGATCATAGCTCACTGTAGTCTCAAACTCCTGGGCTCAAGTGGTCCTGCTGTCTCAGCCTCCTGAATAGCTAAGACTACAGATGTGTGCCACCATGTCCAGCTAAGTTTATTTAATTTTATTTGTAGAAACAGAGTCTCACTGTGTTGCCCAGGCTGGCATACAGTGGCACAACCATAGCTCACTGCAGCCTTAAACTCCTGGGCTCAAGTGATCCTCTCACCTCAGTCTCCTGAGCAGCTAGAACTACAGGCACATGCCACAAGCCTGGCTAATTTTTCATTTTTACATTTTGTAGAGACAGGTCTCACTACATTGCCCAGGCTGGTCTTGAAGTCCTGGCTCAAGCAATCCTCTCACCTCGGCCTCCCAAAGCACTAGGATCAGAGGCATGAGCCACCACACTTAGGCAACCCCCAAAGTCTTAACTTGCTCCAGCACCAACTCAAAAGTCCAAAGTCCATGGTCTCATCTAAATCATTCTATGGGAGATTCCCTCTGGCTGTGAGCCTATACAATCAAAACAAGGTATCTACTTCCAAACTACAAAAGTGGAAGAGGCATAGGACAGACATTCCCAGTCTAACAGGAAAAAGAAGCGAGGAAAAACAGGGTAACTGGCCCCAAGTAAGTACAAAACCCAACAAGGAAAACATTAAACCTTAAACCTTCAGAATGGTCTCTTACTCCATGTGCCACCTCCTGGTCACACTATGGCATTTGGACCCCCGAAGCTTCGGACAGCCCCGCCCCTATGGTTTTGCTGGGCTCTGCCTAAGTGGCAGTTCTCACAGGTGTGAGTCTCATGCCTGCAGTCTCCGAATCTAGCACTTCACTATGGTAGCTCTACTGTTGGGGTCTTGGCGGTGGCGCCCACCCTTGCAGCTTCACTAGACACGGCTCTGCTAGGGGCTCTCTGTGGTGGCTGTTCACAGCATCCTTGGAAATACAGGTTTTGCACTCTGCACACCTGCAGAATTAGTGCGATGTGGATGCTGCCAAGGTTTATGACTTCTACCTTCCACATCACACCTGGGGCCACTTGAGCCACAGCTGGGATGGCTGAGGAGCGCTGCACCAGAATGTGGGGAGCAGAGACCCAAGACAGCCCTGGGCAGCAGCTGGTCATTCCAACCCATTCTGCCCTCTTAGAGCTCTGGGCCAGTAGTGGGAGGGGCGGCCCTGAAGATCTCTGAAATGCCACTGGAGTTTTTCTTCCTTGTTCTGATGAACAGCTTCTGGCTTTGTTCCATGTGTACTAAGTTTCTTATCGATTGGTAGCTTGGTCACATCCTCCGTTTTCTCTGCTGAAATTGTTCTTTCATTCTCTACCATGTGGCCAGCCTACAAATTTTCTGAATCGTTTTGCTATGCTTTCCTATTAGTCATAAATTCTTTCAGAATTTGTAAAAGATAAAATAAGAGAGGAAAGGAATCTCTTTCCTCTCTTATTTTACTGTAAGCAGTTAAAAGTAGCCATGTAGGCAGGGCACGGTGGCTCATGCCTGTAATCCCAGCACTTTGGGAGGCTGAGGCAGGCAGATCACCTGAGGTCAGGAGTTTGAGAGCAGGCTGGCCAACACACTGAAATCCCCATTTCTACTAAAAATATAAAAATTAGCTCGGCGTGGTGGCAGGCACCTATAATCCCAGCTACTTGGGAGGCTGAGGCTGGAGAATCGCTTGAACCCAGGAGGGGAAAGATGCAGTCAATGGAGATTGTGCCATTGCACTCCAGGCTGGGTGACATGAGCAAAACTTCATCTCAAAAAAAAAGAAGACCAGGCGTGGCAGTTCATGCCTATAATCCCTGCACTTTTGGGGAGGCCAAGGAGTGTGGATTACCTGAGGCTAGGGGTTTGACACCAGCCTGACCAACATAGAGAAACCCTATCTCTACTTAAAATACAAAATCAGCCAGGCATGATAGCATGGGCCTGTAATCCCAGCTACTCGGGAGGCTGAGGCAGGAGAATCGCTTGAACCCGGGAGGTGGAGGTTGCAGTGAGCCGAGATCACACCATTGCACTCCAGCCTGGGCAACAAGAGCAAAACTCCTTAGATATTTCTTCTGCCACATATCCTAGTGGCAGAATCTTAAATTCTGCCTTCTATAAATCATTCTGGCACAGACAAAGTTCAGCTAAGATCTTTGCTACTTTATAAAAAGGATGACCTTTGCTCCAGTTTCCAATACCTGGTTCTTCAGTTCCATCTGAGACCTAATCAGAATGACCTTTACCAGCCATATTTCTATCAGCATTCTGGCCTCAATGACTTAAGTAACCATTAAGAAGTTCCAGACTTTCCCTAGTTCTGGGGTCTTCTTGTAAGCTGTCACCAGAACAGTCTCTAATGCTCCATTCTTTTTTTTTGAAACGAAGTTTCTCTCTTGTTGCCCAAGCTGGAGTATAACGGCGCTATCTCAGCTCACTGCAATCTTCGCCTCCTGGCTTCAAGTTATTCTCCTGCCTCAGCCTCCCATGTAGCTGGGATTACAGGCGTGCACCACCACGCCTGGCTAATGTTTTGTATTTTTAGTAGAAACAGGGTTTCACCATGCTAGCCAGGTTGGTCTCGAACTCCTGACCTCAGGTGATCCACCTGTCTTGGCCTCCCAAAGTGCTGGGATTACAGGAGTGAGCTACCTATGCCCGGCCTAATGCTCCATTCTTGACAATATAGGCTTTTTCTAGTCTGTTCCTCCAAATTCTTCCAACCTATTCCCATCACCCAGTTCCAAAGCCACTTCCACATTTTCAGGAATCTGTTGCAGTAAAAACTCTACTTCTTGCATTAATTTTCTTTGTCCATTTTCTGTTGCTATGATAAAATATCAAACTGAGTGATTTATAAAGAAAATAGATTTATTTAGCTCACAGTTCTGGAGGCTGGGAAGTCCAAAAGCATGGTGCCACCATCTGGTGAGGCCCTTCTTGCTGCATCATAGCATGGAGAAGTCATCACATGGTGAGAGGGCAAGAGCATGCTGGCTTAGATTTCTCTTTCTCTTCTTATAAGTCACCAGTCCCATCATGCCTCACCCTATAACCTTATCTAATCCTAATTACCTCCCAAAGGCCCTTCTTCCAAATACCATCAACATACGAATTGAAGGATTATGTTTCCAGCACATGAAATTTGAGGGACACATTCAAACCATCACATATATAATGTATAAAAATAGACAAAACTGACTGATGCTGTTAGAATTCAGGTTAGTGGTTATCCTGGAATGAGACATGAAGAGGTTCTGGGTGTTGGTTATGTGGGGATATCAGAAGATTCATCAAGTGGTACTTTTATGATATTTGCACTTTTCTCGATATAGGTTATACTACCCAGTTTTTTTTTTTTAAGTAATAAGTGGCAGAATAGAGGATAAACCCAAACCTGCTGACTGCCACCCCACAACTCATTCTATATGATGCTGTCTGGAAAAAGAAATGAATGAAGCAGAAATCCATCACCATGATAACAGTCTCCCTACACGGGGTCTCCCCTGGCCAGATCCTCAGCTCAACACATGTCCTCACAGCAGCCCTGTGAGGGAGCTATTAGTGTCGCTATTTCACAGAGGGCAAGTTCATGGTAGGGAAGTGAACCAAGAATTCCAATGTTTTGTGGCTTGGAATGGGTGGCTCTTGGGATTCAAACTAGGCAGGCCTATCCACAGAGCTTGGCCAGATGTTTCCCAGATTTCAGCATTTGAGGGCAACATTCATGAATTTAGCCATATTGGCATTCCAGAGATGCTATTTAAAATTTGTTTTTCTCCAAATAGACTTATTTTTACATTTAAATAAATGAATTTAAAAGAAAACTGTGTTACTACCTTAAAACAGAAGGGAAATGGGAGGTAGCTGTAAAAAGATACAATGAAAACAAAATGTTGCTAAAAATCTCTCGCAGATACAGCAGCCTGAGGTTTTCTCTGCTATTGTTCAAGAGTGGTTAACAAGAGCTAGAAGGGTGCAGAGATTCTCAGCCCAAGTGGAGACTTTCTTTTCTCCCTGATGTAATCAAAGGATTGAGAACTGAAAAAGAGTATCTGCACCACATGATTCAATGCCATTTCAGTGTGCCTTCCCATCACTTAAAAATCCCACAATCTGTGAGAAATGCTCTATCCCGGCTCTGATCACAGCCTCTGACTCAATCACATATGCTCATCTGAATAGGAAATTGGGAAATATTGTTTGTGGAATTAATGAAAAGTCAACTGACTTGCCCAATGCCACCAAGCAGTAGCTAATCCACAGTTCCCATTAAGTGTTCTGACTTTGAGCTTAATCCTCTCTGCATCCTTCCATCACATAGAGATGCCCTCATACGGATGTAGCATCAGTAATCATAAAGAAAGGGGCTATGTTCTATTGCTGTATCTTCGCAGCAACCCTGTGAGATAGGTCTTATTTCCCATTTTACAGATAAAAAACTGAGATTTGGAGAGTTTGAGTACTATGACTCAGGCTGCATGACTGCCTTCACAACCGGTGAAGCCCATGCCTGCTATTTTCAGCAGACCAAAGGCCTCCAGAAAAGAGATCATCACTGTCACTCTGCCCTTCCCTTTGCCTGGGTCCTGTAAAGGCAAGAGGATAACTCCTTGTTGGTCCTCAACTCACTCACCCTGATGGGAGTTGACTTGCAGAGATGGGCTGGAGCCAGTTTCCATAGGCTCAGTGGACTGACTGTTCTCATGTCTTCCCAAGTCCATGTGCAGGGGTGTGACCTTGGTAGCTTGAACTCAGCCACACGGGAAGCATTTGTACCAAAGAAATTGTAAATGCTACCAATCAAGGCTTTAGTTTCTCGGAGAGCCAGTTGTGAAATTAATCCTTTACCAGCAAACCACTGATTGGATTTTTCTTTTTTGACTATAAGTCAGTGGTTCTAAAACTTGAGCTTGCATGAGAATCACCTGTGGGGCTTGTTAAAACAAGGACTGCTAGGTCCCACCCCCAGATTTCTAATTGTGTAGGTCTGGAGTGGGGCTGTAGGTAGGGCTTGCATTTCTAACAAGTTTCCAGGTGACGCAGGTGCTGTGGAGAACCAATGCTTCCAGAGAACCACAGAATCACAGAATTGGGGATCTAGGCAGCCCACAAGCAGAAGTTAGCCCACAGTGTTACTAACAACCTTGAATTTTCCACCAGTACTTGGGAGAGTACACATAAAACTCTAGATTTCAAACTTCTCTTAAGAAGTCATTGGATCTGGCAACGCTGAGCCTGGGTCCCTGCACTGTGATGGTGGCTGAGAGCTGAAGAACTCCTTTCCTTCACTGGCTTTTTCTTCCTAACCTCCCCTGCCTGTTCTCTACAAGCATCCGAGTGGGACCTTGATAGGTCAAGTCCTCATCTTACAGAGGGGAACTCTCAGGCTCAGAGAGAGGAAAGGTTCTGCTTAGAACTGCAGAGTTATTAAGACAGTGGCAAACACATCTACTGGAACCCATTACAGAGGCACCTTGCTTCACACAGGTCATCCCCTCCCCAACCCCAAACAGAATCCTCCTCATCCCAAGCAAGGATGTCTCACCCACTGATATGTGATCCCTACAATCTGGGGCCATGGTTGTCTCTGTATAAGGAACTGGAAAGAACCCCAGCACCTCCACAATTTCTCTGAGATGCCTCCAAATACATCAGCTCCTCTCACCTGCTTCAGCCATTTTCACAGCCAGGTTCCAGCCAAGTGACCTTGGCAGATAACTTCTCCTAAATATGATTTCTTAGAGTCTGAGAATACCTCAGTAGGCGGTTGTGAGAATTCAAGGATGTAATGCATATCACGGTTTTTAGCACAATGCCCAACACTTATAAAGCAGTCAATAAACAGTAGTAAATATTATCAGTGAATATTATCATCATGCTATCAGTTCATCTCTAGAAATCTATCCCTATATCATGCCCAATTCACTTTTTCATTTTATATAAGCCATGTCCAGAAAATATTCACACAACACCTGGGAGGTAATAGCCAGGGCTCTGGTGTGTCAAACTGACCATTGTTGTCCACTGTCTAGGGACCACAGGACCTACTTCTGGTCTGGAGGCCCACATTCCCACCTTCTCACTTTATAGTGAGACCTCAGCCAAGGCCTAGCCCTCTCTGGGCCTCAGGGATGGGTTGTGCTTAGCATTTTCTTATTAAATCTGCATTAGCTTATTAAAGCCAGTAGCATCCCAACAGCCCTGTGAGGGGAGATATTATCATTATCTCCATTTACAATGGGGAGACTGAGACTAACAAAGGTTAAGAAGCATGCCCAGCTAGTGTGTAGTGGAAGCAGGTTCAAGACCAGTCTGACTCCATGGTAAAGTTCTGCATCATGACCTGAACCACAGACTCAATTGCCTTGGGCCTGTTTGACCTGCTCTGTCTGTCTTTACAGGGTCTCAGATTTCATCTTTGTCTTACACCTAGGTTGCCCTATTTGGAAAGGTGATAAGTCCATCCAATGTAGGGGCTGGGCAGAATTTCTGAATAAATGAGCCAACAAATATTCGCTGAAGCCTACTGAGCACCCGGCTCTGAGTGCACACACTCCAACTAAGGACTCTGTGCATATTTCTTCCTGAGTTGGAGGGGGGTGTTAAGGGGATGGGGATAAGCCCAGTGACCTACGCATTGGCCCAGTCTGCCTGACGCATCATCAGCACGATATAGGTGATCTCTCCAAGCAGACCCGGCAAGCCAAAGGTGTAGTGCACGCCGCAGCTGTCATGAATCCCCAGCACTCGGTTAAAACACACCTGTGGACAAATGCTGTTATAAGCAGATTGACAGGTGAGACCCATATTCCCTGCTCATCCCGTTCATACACCCTTGGCATCCAGGGCCACAAAGGGGGATGGGCACTAAGGCTCACCTAAAGAAGCACTTCTCAGACTTGAATGTGCACTCACGTCATCGGGGAGTTTGTTGAAATGAAGACTTGGCTTTAGTGGATGTGGGGTGGGATCTAAGACTGAGCATTTCTAACAAGGTCCCAGGTGATGCCAATGCTGCTGGTCCACAGATCACACTTTGAGTAGCAAGGGTCTAGTGTAGGCACTATTCACAGTTTTGGCTGATAATTCTTTGTGGTGGGGGCTGCCCTGTGCACTGTAGGATGTTTAGCAACATCCCTGGTCTCTACCCACTAGCTGCCAGTAGCAGCCCCCACCCCACTGTGTAAACCAAGAATACCTCCAGACATTGTGGATGTCCCCTGGCGGGTAACTGAGACCCACTGGTCTACCCCAAATTTAAGCACCATCCCAAAGACAACACAGCTAGTTAGAAACAAAGCATGAGGCCTCAAATCCGGATCCCCACTCAGCCTTCTGCTCCATCACTCAGCCTCCCACACAGCCGTGAGCCAGCAGATGTGGACACAAATGCAAATTCAATCAGGCTGGTTCCTTCCTTAGGATATCCATTACTCTTCAGAATAAAAATCCAGGCCAGGCACAGTGGCTCACGCCTGTAATCCCAGCACTTTGGGAGGCTGAGGTGGGTGAATCATCTGAGGTCAGGAGTTTGAGACCAGCCTGGCCAACGCGGCGAAACCCTGTCTCTACTAAAAACAAAAAATTAGCCAGGCATGGTGGCAGATGCCTCTAATCCCAGCTACTAGAAAGGCTGAGGCAGGAGAATCACTTGAACCCAGGGAGCGAGGTTGCTGTGAGCCGAGATTGCACCACTGCACTCCAGCCTGGGTGACAGAGCAAGACTCTGTCTCAAAAAAAAAAAAAAAGAATAAAAATCCAGACTCCTCCTCAACTAGCCCATGAAGTGTGCCTAAGCACTTCCCGTCTCCCATCTCTCAGGGTTCTGGGCCCACCATGCTCCTGGGTGGACCCTATGCCTTTAGAACGTCTTTCTGTTTCTTGGTTGGGTCATACACTCTTCTTAACAATAAGCTTTTGTACACACTGTTTCTTCTGTCTGGAATACATCTCCCATGTCTTTGCCTGGCTAATACTCCTTATCTGTTAACGCTTGGCTGTCAACTGTGTCCTCTGCTCTGGGAAGCATTTCCAGACCCATCCCAGGCTAGCTTAGATGTGCCCCTATAGCAGTTCTCACACTGTATTGTGTTTATTTATCCATTTTCCTCACTAAACTATAGCTTGAAAAGCAGGATGAGTGTTAAAACGTATGTACTGAATGAATGAATGAATGAATGAAT